>OX465113.1:3202503-3254955 GCA_949987565.1 Luidia sarsii
CGGCCGAGCTTGATGCTGGCACGAACCCTGAAAGTCCACATACATATTTAATGACGCAATCACTTCACAGGATCTGCGGTCTGCCCGTCGTTTGTGGGATTTCCTTTTTGGGGGGGGGGGGCTGGGCGCAAGTCGAGTCCACGCGAAGGGAGCGCAAACAATCTATTTTCTCCCTCTTCCATCGCCCCGCTGGGGACATCGGTCCTCCTTTCTTGAGGACAACATTATGCGGGGATCGAAATAGGAAGGCCTCCCTTTGTGAAGAGAGGCCGGCACTGGTGTGCGTGTGCACAATGTGTACGTGGAGGCGTGTATGGATTTGTTTTCAGAATGGGATCTTCAGTTATCACCGCCCTGCACCGTTCAAGATCACGGGCATGAAGACATGCCTTCTCCCCGCAGACTAATGAGTCGATCAAGCAGCAAGCAAGCAAGCAATCAATCAAGCAACCAAGCAGCAAACAATCAAACAATCAATCAATCAATCAATCAATCAATCAATCAATCAATCAATCAATCAATCAAGCAATCAAGCAATCAAGCAATCAAGCAATCAAGCAATCAAGCAATCAAGCAATCAAGCAATCAAGCAATCAAGCAATCAAGCACAAGCAATAAAGCAATAAAGCAATCAAGCAATCAACTTAATCAACTTAATCAAGCAATCAAGCAATCAAGCAATCAAGCAATCAAGTAATCAATCAAACAAGCAAGCAATCAAGCAATCAAGCAGCAAACAATCAATCAATCAATCAAGCAAGCAATCAATCAAGCAAACAATGCTAAAAAAAACCCAGAGGAAACCGTCCCCGAACGATTGCATTGCGCCTGAAGTACTGTAAACCAACGGCATCCCTGAGGCGGGGATAGAACAGTATACTGTAACTGTACATCTGCCCAAGGAGGTATTTGTCTGCCCATGGAGCAGGTCTTCCGAGCATCTCCACGCTAATTCCTGCATGCGCTGAATATGTCTGGCCGATTCAATCAACGAAACAGGAGCTTGTCTCGACGGGTTCTTTCAAGGACAAGAAAGTAAACCTGATTCGACTGATGCCATTGGGTCGGGCTTTTCAATCGGACCGTTTGTTAATGAGTTATAACGAAATTAGTCCCCTCAGCACGGAGGGGAGAAGGGGGAAAGAGGGGAGGGAGGGGAGGGAGGTAGGGGACGAGGGATGGAAGGAGAAAGTGGAAGAGAGAGAGAGAGGAAGATGCAGAAATGACGAGAGGAAGACGAAGGAGAGAAGATCGAGTTGTGGAAACTGGAAAAGGGGAGAGGGAGAGGGACAGATACAGGAAGGAGGGCCACCAGGAGAATCACATGGACGGGGACGGACAGGGATGGGGGTCCATATAGGCCTATAGAGGACAGGGAGAGGGAGGGGGAGAGGGAGAGGAAATGGAGGGACTGTGACGGGGACACGGACGGGGACAGGGACAGAGAGAGAGTAAGCGGGGGGATTTATACTGTTTAAAACGCCCAGGCCACGGGCATAGGACATGGCATATATGTCGCCCATAAGTCAGAGTTGAAATGGGCTCGGGGACACGGGGAATTCGCATCATGGAGCTGTGAAATGCCCCGTGCCGTTGAAATGAATTACTCGACCTCACCATCCTCCCGACAGATGCTCATTTTTCATTATTTTGGAAGGGAGGGATCTACGATATGGCAGTTGGCGAGCCACCGAATTGAACCGGTGGCCCTATAATATTATGACCCACGTTGTAGAGTGTGGCCCAGCCATGGATTGGGTTGAACTCAGTGGACGCCGCCATAATCTGGCATCAATCTTATTCGCTTGGTTTTCTGTCTCCGTCGGTCTGTCTCTGCACCTGTTCCTGTAAGTCTCTGCCGGTGTCACTAACTGTATCAATGGCACATTTACTGTGAATTCTCTTCCCCTCTCTCTGGCAATTTGTCTATCTCGGTTCTCTCCCACTCCCTCCCCTCTCTCTCTTCTGTCTACCCCTACACTCTCTCCCCACCCCCCTACGTCACTCTCTCCCTTTCTCCCCCTCCCTCTCGCTCCCTCTCCTTTCTCCCCTCTTTCTCTCTTTCTGATTCCCTCTCCCCTCTCCATCTCTCTCGTTTTATCTCCTCTTCCGTATCATCCCCTCGTCCCCTCTATCTCTTTCTCTCACTTGGTCTCTCATCCCGTCTGTCTCAACCGTTTTGTTCAGGCAAAACGGAAAGAATGTAATTGCCTGCATGATGAACATCGCTGGCTCGAAATAGCATTCATTCCATGAGTTTCTCGTTTCCAATAAGAAAACTGTCTCGAAATGGTGAACATCAATACATAATAAGATTGATCGGCTCGTATGGCGATGCGTAACGACCAAGGAAACTTGCTCTATATGGATCATGGTACTGTACACCAGGCAACCTTTTTGAGGTGGTTTTATTTTTTCAGAGTGACGGCATGTAACCACTATCGAGGCCCTCCCAGATCAGCTCAAGGACAAATAACAAGCAAAGGCAATACCTCCTTGGGTATAGCCTATAGGCTACCGTGGACCCGGAATTATATCGTGCGGTATTACACGCAACGCAATAACGACGATTATGTGAGGAGACCATGGGTTAGAGACCATGCAGCCCTGTAGCACCCCGAGCAAACACCACCGACCTTTTCAGCGCTCGAGTTGGTAGAGCGCTGCCCGCGGGAGAGCTCCCGCTGCCGGCCTGGCGGACTCCGATCGGGACCCAGAACGGCTACGAGTCGTCCGTGCACAGAGGCGGGCGCCCGACTCGTGCGACCAGCCTGCTAACTACATGTAACTCGACATTCTCCCGGCACGCTGACGAGATTCGCAGTCATGATAGGCGTGCATCTTCCACGACTCACTGCACGGCAGCGGTGTAGCTAGAATATAACGACAGGGGTTCTCCGCCGCAACCGAGCCATCAATTTGCGAGGGACCACTGTGCATGGTTCGGCGTGCATTCCTGGTGGTCTGACTATTTTCTATTAGTTTATTAGCGCACGGGTGTCTGGGCGTCTGGGAGCCGAACTGAGTTTTGCACGACAGCAGGAGCGTGCTCCAAGCAACGACCTTTCCCCGGGGGGATTAATCGAAGAACGACTTGTAATACTAGCCCAGAAACACCCTGGCCCATACCCAGCCAAACCCCAACCCCGACCCAGCTCCCCCTACTACCCCCTGCACTCGATCGCCCACAGCGGTGACCATCCGGGTCGCGTCTCACAACCCCCCCCCCCCCCCACCCCACCGCCTCACGGCATAGGTACCCGCGTCCAGTTAATCTCGCTGGTTCCCCGTACTCTCTCAACCCCTCCGCCCACAACCCCGCAGCCCGGCCATTAGCTCCCGCGCTCCGTGCAGCGATATATAATAATACAGGCAGGGAGCCAGCGCAATTAATAGCGAAGGCCACATTCTAGGTACAGGACATTATGCGGGACACGCACGCACCGGCAACGCACCGCCCGAAGGCCGCGACGCGGCGTCGACCGTATATTCACCTCGCCGCCCGTCGGCCGCGGGGTTTCTTCCGTTTCGGTTTCTGTCGAAACTACCGACTGACTGTGCTTCGGTGTTGCCCCGATCCCTGATCGAGAGCGCCCGAATGTAATCTGTCTTGGAAAGGTCGGCCGCCAGGGAATACAGTTCCACTAATGTACCCGAAATGAGACAATGGTGGATGATTTATTCCGGAGAGATATGCTTTAACTGCTTACAGACAAAACTGACAAAAAATACCAAAATGCAAATATCGAAAATAAGGAGAGCTAGACGTTTACATCCTAGCACGATCTTTCTCAAATTAAGCTACATAGTACACTTTCCTGCTAGGATCGAAACGGTCAAGGGTGCAGAACACTATATCAAGCTTCCATAGAACGCAATACAAAAACCATTGGAGGCTTAAAATTCCACGCCCTAAAGTTTCTCAGGTCTTGTAGATTGTAGATTGGGCCTTCAACTCTCATTTTCTTTTCAATGTTGACGTTTCTTATCCGATTGGGTTTTCTGCTTATTTGCCCCAGGAAAAACAAAAATGTGTAGTCGTCCAAGCCGAATTTCTGCAAGGAATTTGGATATATGATCCCTCCACTTCAACAGCTAAATAGGTCACATATGTAACCCGGCACAGCATAATGAGGAATAACCCCACCTTTTGTGATTTTGAGATTTTCTAATGATGTGAAAGAGTATACCATTAGCTTTCGAATGATATCAAAATATTATTTCCGTGTGAACTTTGTTGTAAATAGTACAAGGGGACATCGCTCGTTCATTTGGTACCGGACACAATATAGCAGCACCATTCTAACTCCTCGAAAGCGACCATTCAAAAAGGCAGAACTTTACATTTTCATGAAAACAATTCACAAACACTCCCCCGAAATCCTCGTTTTTTCCCGACATTTACAGACGGATTTCGGAAAAATCTTTTGGACATGATATCCTCCAATACATTAACTTTCCGAAAATACAATTTGTTTAATTTATTTTTTATCGAATTGAGAAGATATTTTGACTTCAGGCGTTGTTTACTCGAAAAGTGTTTTGTGGGATATTCCTCATGTCGCTGTGCCGAGCCACATATTTAAAGGCTCACAGGTTCCAAATTACACACGAAATTTATCACTGAACCACCGGTTTGTCTTAAGCTTCACTTATTCTACAACGTATCAGACTCTAAAGGCCCCTTATCAAAACAAATATGGGTCCACACTTTATGATAATTAGCTCTAGCTGCAGAGCCATCTTGGATTGACTTAGTGAGCTTCAACCTCAGCCCGTCCGTATTTTTGTTTCAGTCACATTTGACGGCGGGGGAATGTGAATCATTCCGAAGCTCCAAGGTCGTCCATACTGTCCCATCCCGCGTTCAATATTCAAAACCATCGTCCTGTACATGAGCGGAGTATTCCACTTAACATGCACCGCCGGACAAGCATGGAACGCGGGGGTGATTACGGCATGAAGGAGACAGTAGTACGTTTTGCGGATGACGATCCGAATCGTGAGTGCTTGTGAGATTTCACCGTTCATAGACGGAATCGCGAATTTAAAAGAAATCGAAAAGTGACACCTAGCGCTAGTTGTTATTCTGCGCCATTTTATGTGGAGCCACTGAGTCCGCACACTCCCATTTTTGGCTGAAACACGTCTTTCAAAGATAAGCCTTCATCAATTGGCGTTGGTCGACGATATAGAAATCTATATCCGGCTTTCAGAAATACCGTACGTTGCTTTGCGCAATACCGCTGCGAGTGCAATGCAGCCCCCATTCTCCGCTCACTGAATCGCGCACGCTATTCACCCGCAAGTATATGCTTGCATGGTCCGTAAACCGCGGACTGCATGGACGACTGCGTACACGCGCTCGTACGCTTGTATACGCACACGGACTGATGCGTGTGGGATGGCGGTAGCACGGCATGCGAGCCGTGTACAGCTCGGATACGGCGTGGGGTATGGTGCCGTCGTGCTGCGGTTTGCGTGCGTTCGGACCGGCTCTCTTACCGGTGCCGTATACCGGAGTGACCGTCTTGGACAGGGCTGCGCAGTGTGACGAACCTAATACGTGAACGTGTACAATACGTGTCACGGTGCGGGGACGGACGCGCGTGGGACTCCTGATAGGCGAAACTCCACTAATGTCATTCCCGCGTAACCTGCCCCCCCTCCTCTCCTCCCTATAAGTTCTCGTCGACGCAGACATAAACCACTGAGGTAGAATGGCCTTGATCGGTCGACATCCTCACCATCCCCCATCGCACAAGGAACCACGACGGCTATGTATACCATACAAACCCACCCCCGCTTTTACTCTGCGCATCGTAATTCTCCCACGGGTGTCCCTCCTTAAAACGGTGCCACACAATGCAGGGATGAGTGAGAGCTGTAATCTTTAAAGTGATTTCCATAAGAGCTTTTATTCCCCCCCCCCCCGCTCATCTGGAACCAGATAACAAAAAAAAAATTACGAGAGTGTTTCACGAACCGAGGTCACAGCATTCATAAGCCGGTGGATTATATTGGAAGAAAAATAGGCGCGATCTCCCACTCGACTGCGTAAACTCTGTAGAGTCTTAAGTAGTATATGCCGCGCACACGGGCCCAACTCACGCGCGCCTCTAGCTCTCTACCCAGGGGGCCAGTGATCGTTTTCCTGCATTGAGCAGTTCGGTTGCGGCAGGGCGGAAGGAGGATTGGGGAGAGAGAGCATTACATACGGATGGGAATAAGTCAGAAAGCACTTCGTATTTTCTCAATGATGTTGGCCATATTCTGAAGAGTTTAGCCTGGCCGTGCCATACATTCATTCTTCCACTATTGTACAGTAATGGCTGTCATGTGACGGCAACTTAAAGGGACGCGGCAAATGAGTAAATGAACCCCAAAAATAACATCAACAAAATATTGACGCAGCCCTGGACAAGGTGGAGAATCGCTAAACAGACTTCTCTCTTCACACCCCCTCTCCACGGACTTTGCTACGCATGTAAGATAATAAGCATGACAAATCATACAGCCGTAGAATGAGTGAGACAGAGGGAGAATGAGAGAACGACTCTGACGTCATGTCTATGTTATGTGCAACGTTGATTTCTCCATGTGGTACGGCACGCGTGTAGAGAACCTACAGACAGCCAGTCTCGGTAAGGTCTGGAGGAAGAAAGAGAGAGGGGAGAGAGAGAGGGAGGGAGAGGGTGAGAGAGAGCCTAGAGAGAGAGAGAGAGAGAGAGAGAGGGGGAGAGATGGGAGGGAGGCCGTAGACTCAACGCGCGCTGTCAACAACGAACTTTTTGGGAGGGAGAGGGAGAGGGAGAGGGAGAGGGAAGGCGGAGGGAGAGGGAGAGGGAGAGGGAGAGGGAGAGGGAAGGCGGAGGGAGAGGGAGAGGGAGAGGGAGAGGGAGAGGGAGAGGGAGAGGGAGAGGGAGAGGGAGAGGGAGAGGGAAGGCGGAGGGAGAGGGAGAGGGAGAGGGAGAGAGAGAGAGAGAGAGAGAGAGAGAGAGATAGATAGAGAGAGAGAGGGGGCACATGAAAGCCCGGAATATTAAATCGAGCGAAAATCTCCGAGCATCGAGAGTAAGGCACGAGGAGGCGGGCACAGCCGGGGCCTCGCCTGCTGACTTTCGACGAAATGAAATCCCGGGCCCCGATCGACCGCTTGCCGACATTACGGAAAGATCACGTCCACCTGATATCCCGACGAAGCCCGGCATACTTTCGTGGACGGATGGCGCGCCGCGGTTATTTGCCCACCGCTCGTCTATGCAGCACGACCCGCGTTGCCCCCCCCCACCCCCTCACCCCTCCCCACTCTACAGCTCCCCAATAAACGAATTGTACATGACGGCCGTCTGAATTGGAAAACATGCCATTTCACGGTCTTCTCCCGTGTGACCTTCTCGCCTGGGACCGTTTCAATATTCATCGGTACTCTGTGCTTCGTCACGCCTGAGAAAGAAGGTGTGGGTAGGGGGCAAACTGCACTTTGCCTAGTAAGTGTCCCTCTCCCCCCCCAAAAAAAAAAAAAAAAAAAATGAATAAAAAAATACAAAATGGGTGCCGAAACCAATAATATTGCCGGTGTAGAATAGGATCGAAATACGCGTAGATTTCGGCCACTGCTAAGTGGGACAGCTATATGTGACCCGGCACAGCATAATGAGGAATAACCACACTTTTGAGATTTTGAGATTTTCTTATGATGTGAAAGAGTATACCATTAGCTTTCAAATGATATCAAAATATAATATCCTCTAATATTTAAAATTTACGAAAATACACAAAAAACCCCAATATTTGTTATCGAATTGTGAAGATACTTTACCTTCAGGCGTTGTTTACTCAAAAGGTGTTTTGGTGGGATATTCCTCATGTCGTTGTGCCGGGTCACAAATAGGCATAAGGGGTGGAGAATACTAAGCTCCCATTGAACACTGTACAAAAAACATTTATCAGTTTCTCAGTTCTTGTATATAGCTAGATTGAAAATTATAGTTTGGAGCTGTATCTCTCAGATTCTTTTTTATGTGTGTGCCCTAAGCCGTTTACATTTGTTGCTATCTAACTCCAGAAAAAAAAAACACCCCCAAAATTTGTAGTCTGCCATCCAAGCCGAATTTCTGCAAGGATTTTGGGATGGAACCCTCCATCTGTACAGCCAGATAGGGCCACATTTAAAGCCACATTTTGTTCCAAATTACACAAGAAATAATTGAACCTGGGGGATGTTGTCCTAAGCTTCACTGGTACTAGAATATATCACTTAATTAGCCTCCAAAGACTCCTTTTTAAAACAAAAGTTGTGGGTTTCCACTTTATGATAATCAGCTCGGGGAGCCATCTTGGATGGAATTATAGTGTGCTGCACCCATGGCCGAGACACAATCAGAGGTCAGGGGTCACGGCCTGGCACATATAAAACTGAGTGGGCGAGTTGGCAAGGGGCAGGTAGACTAGTGGGCGAGTTGGCTAGGGGCAAGTATACTATACTAGTGGGCGAGTTGGCAAGAGGCAGGTAGACTATACTAGTGGGCGAGTTGGCTAGGGGCAAGTAGACTAGTGGGCGAGTTGGCAAGGGGCAAATAGACTAGTGGGCGAGTTGGCAACGAGCCGCGGAAATCGCCTTGGTCTTCATTCAAGTCGCACAACTGCAATTAATGGGCCAACTTGAAGCGTTAGTGGTACGAAAAAAAAGCAATCGCCACCGGTTACGAGAAGCATGCGCTAAATTGATTTGTAAGACTCCCTTCCACCAAATGAGGCTCGGCGCGTCTCTCCATCGCAGGACACGCGTCGAGAAACAAAAAAAACCCACCCCCGCCGGCCCAGATTGAAAGCCAAGCAGGTAATGCCAAGCGACCCACGGTGCAGACGAGATCCCCCAATCTATGAAATCCCGAGTCACGGTCGTCGCACAATCTCCGCAGACATCAAGATCGCACGATGCCGAACTGCCCGTCAGATCACCATGCACTAAAGGTATACGCGCGCTCGGTGGAATGGGGTGGGGGAACTTTTGCATATGCAACCTCCAGAGCTCACGATGACGGTACAGCGTCACAGACAGATGGCGACGATTCCCACGCCTTGTCATATGTTACCCGGCACAACGACATGAGGAATATCCCACCAAAACACTTTTTGAGTAAACAACGCCTGAAGTTAAAGTATCTTCACATTTCGATTACAAATAATTTTTTTTTTTGTATTTTCGGAAATTTTAAATATTAGAGGATATTATATTTTGATATATTTCAAAGCTCATGGTATACTCTTTCACATCATTAGAAAATCTTAAAATCTCAAAAGTGGGGTTATTCCTCATTATGCTGTGCCGGGTCACATATTCAAATAGACTCAAACACGTACTCGTTGCAACAAGCTTGTCGTTAATCTAAGGCCGTGTCCGAAACGGGCGTCTATAGAGCTAGGTCTAGGTCTTCCCCTATTGGAAATACGCGGAGATGCGAAGACACTAGCCCTAGCCGTAGCTCTGCATGGAAGCCCGTTTCGGACACGGCCTAAGGCCTCTTGTCAAAAAGATCATCGGTTGAGTGCCGGTTGAATTCATCCGACCGATAAAATTTCCCCCGGTAGAAAGCCGATTGTACTGGACTCTGGGGTGAAAAATACACGATGGCTCTCCGGTGGAAACGACATCGGACGGGTCAAATCATCTGATACCCAAACGATGATCTTTTTTGACAAGAAGCCTAAGATAGTCGCTGCGTTGTCAATGTGATACTAATGCCCAGTATATACACGTGATGTCTTTGTTTGGCGAAATACGATAGATATTAAATTGTTTCTAAATGTTTAGCTTAATGGCCTTATCAAGTTTCAGCATGCACAACTATACATCAGACAGTTTACACGTGCACCCAAAGAGATTAGCATCACTTGAGCCTACACCGAATGATCTCTGAACTCAAGGAAGCCATTTGGAGAATATTCTGGTCTTCGGTATATGTAAAGCAATATCACTTCGGTTCAGCACGCTGACTAATGGGGGGGGGGTCACATCACTGGAGTAAACATTTGAGTTCCCGGCGGACACGGGCGATGCACGCGGAGTTGTAAACCATTCTACGAACGGTGTGAATGTGCGGCAATTATAATGACAGATGTCGGTGTATCATAGTCACATTTTACTCAGTGAGCGATGGGAATAATGTGCGTGAGAGAATCCGAGGGGTAGACGGGCACATTGTCGATTGGGTTGGGCATTATAGGTCAACATCCATTGCTTTGCAAGCCGGCACAACTGGCCATTAGCTCAAGTGCGGTGGAGTCAAAAGCCGCGGACAGCAGTGGCGTGCCACAGTATCAATCTCTCTTCTACCAATGTGACCCTAGTGCTATCATAAAGATTTGTATTTTCAAATCAAGTCCCTACATCTAGAGGGCGATGATTTTCTTGGTTCATGTAAACTCAAGTCGCCAAAAAAACGAGGTGGAAAAAAAATCGTACACAAACTCACAACAGAGGTGAACAATTCACGACTAGTCGCAAAAGATATGACGACTAGATGCAAAACAAACCACGACTAATCGCGAAAGAAATCACGACTAGTCGCAAAAGAAATCACGACTAGACGCAAACAAATCACGACCAGACACAAAAAGCACGACCCGAAGCCAAAAAATAAAACCCCACACGACCAGACGTAAGAAATGTCACGACCAGTAGTAGTTTGCGTGAAGCTAAAAGCCGATCCGGCTTGATGGCAAGGTGGCGGGTGCACGACAGAAGCGTGATTCGGGCGAGGCTGGCCAATATCGGTTACTTCGGGAACAAGGTTACCCGAAGTTTGCAATCACCGGGTACTCGCATACCCGCGATTCAATGAAATACATAAGAAGTTGAGAATGGAAATTTAAATACCGAGGTATAATATTAGACTATACCGAGGTACATTAGACTATACCCATGTATATTAGACTATACCGAGGTATATTAGACCATACCGAGATATATTAGACAATACCGAGGTATATCAGATATACCGAGGTGGACTATACTGAGCTATAGTAGACTATACTGAGGTGGACTATACCGAGGTATATTATACTATACCGAGGTAGACTATATACCGAGATGTATTAGACTATACCGAGGTATATTAGACTATACCGAGGTATATTAGACTATACCGAGGTATATTATACTATACCGAGGTAGACTATATACCGAGGTGTATTAAACTATAACGAGGTATATTAGACTATACCGAGGTAGACTATACCGAGGTGTATTAGACAGACCAATGTATATTGGACTATACCGAGGTATATTAGATTATACCGTGGTATATTAGACTATACCGAGGTGTATTAGACGATACCGTGGTATATTGGACTATAGTGTAAAATATGGTATATATAGCGTGCATGGAGCAATCGGTGCTGGTTAGGACGGTGAGATCGAGAGGATCGAATGCTCATCTGAATTCCACTGCTGATTATGACATGCGTCCCGCGCGAAACGACAGCAGCCGGGCCATCGCAATGAGATGCCCGCGCACGCGTGGCGGTAGCGTTCGCTTTCCCGCGTCTGCACGGTGCCCTCTGCAATTTGCCATGTAACCGTACACCAAGCAGAAGTGCATTGAGCGACCGCCGTCACCGAAAATTGGATGTCACGCGGAAGAAATAATTAGCACAGCGACGATGGAGGGTGGGGAGACATGTTTTCGCCGCCATGTGTGCACATCCGGGGCTCTTTATCTCCCCCCTCTTAATTACTGTAGCGTTTAGGGGCGACTTAAGGAATGTAATATGAGGCGAACTTGGCCTTGGGCCTTCTGTGTACAGTCGAAGCCTAGTATGCGCGAGCACATATGTGACCCGGCACAGCATAATGAGGATAACCCCACTTTTGAGATTTTGAGGTTTTCTAATGATGTGAAAGAGTATACCATTAGCTTTCAAATGATATCAAAATATAATATCCTCTAATATTTAAAATTTGAGAAAATAGAAAAAGAAAGAAAATTTATGTGGAGATACTTTAACTTCAGGCGTTGTTTACTCAAAAAGTGTTTTGGTGGGATTTACCTCATGTCGTTGTGCCGGGTCACATATGCGCTAAAACTGGTCTACATGATGGGTGAGAGAGGTCGCGTTCAAACTTGCGACCAGCACGGCATCCGAGTAACATTTTGACCCCAAAATGTCTTCGGATATGCTCGAAAATGACCCGGGAGACTCCCGGGCGCCAGTAGACGATTTTTTTCTTTTCTTGGCAGAGTGCATCACTTTTAAGCATCGTGGGAACCAAAGTTTGATATTTGGGGTCCGATTTTTGGTACGTCCTTTTTTTTTTGTCCAGTTCGCATTTTGGTCGCATTTTGCCGCAAAGAGCGAGGCGAACTAAAGATCCATTACCCCCCTCGTGTAAAAGTACACCTTTCCCGTGCTGAACACGATACCGAGGAGAGGGACAGGGGAGGGGAAGGTAGCGGCCGGCTCCCATTCACCGGCGACACCCGAGTCCTCTCCAGTTGGTTGGAAAGGGAAAGGAGGCAGGGGAAGAGAGGTAGAGATAAAAGGGACATTCCATTTCAATGTTTCAGGGGTGGCGAGGATCACAGAAGAGAAAGGGAGTTAGAGAGGGGGAGAGAGAAACAGGGGAAAAGAGGGGGGCTTACAGAGAGAAAGAAGGGGGAAGAGAGAGAGAGGGAGAGAGAAAATGAGAAAGAGAAGGGGAAAGGGGAGAGAAAGAGACGGAGGGGGTAGATGGAGGGAGAGATAGAAAGAGAAATTGAGAGATAGGCTAGGGTGGAGAAAGGGGGACAGAGGGGAGAGAGAAGGTGAGAGAGAGAGCTGTGAGGGAGAGAGAGTGGGGGAGGGAGAGAGATAGAGAGAGAAAGAGATAGGAGTGGGAGACGGAGAGGGAGAGAGAGGAGCAGAAAGACAGACAGGGAGAAAGAGGGAGAGTGAGAGGAGCATCGACTGAGAGGGAGTGAAAAACAGAAAAGGAGAGTGAGGGAGGAGAGAGAAGAGTAAAAGAGGAAGAAAGAGGGGGAGGGGGAAAGAGATCGAAGGAGGAGAAAGAGGAGAGTCTCTGAGAGAACGAGGGAAGAGAGAGACAGGGAGAGTGGGAGAAAGAGAGAGAGGGGGAGAGATACAGACAGGGAGGAGACAGGCAGAGAGAAAGGGTTGAGTGAAAGGAGCATTGAATGGAGGAGTGGATCAGAGATGTGATCGAGATAAAAGAAGAGGGAGATCAAATCAATGTGCAAATCCTTCTAGGAATCGCAGGCCATTCTTCGGATGCCCGCATTATTCATAACTCACATTATAGTGTCGACGCAACCGGAGCGGAGGCCACGGTGAATTATCCCCACACAGGGAAGGAGCGCAAACTAATGTAAAGTGATTCATGGAAAGGTCCCCATCAAATGTCAGCGTTTTTATCCTACCGCGATTTTTTTCCCATCGGGTGAATATTAACAACTCGAGAAAAGCCCACCCATAGCGCCTGACCCATTACCGGTTTTTTTTTTCTGAAAAGAAATACATCGGTATATTCGTATGAATTTATGTATATTTATATGTTATATTTATGCAATACACATTAAATACATCTATATTTCATGTTATATAATTTATACATGTATATATCACACAATGACAACCAGGTATGGGCGATTTACAGTAGTGCGCCCTCAAGAGTTGGCAACGCGTTGTCCAATCACAAGGCGCGGAATATGTCGACCATAGGCTTACCAGGCGTTCATCGGGTGGGGAGATGCCGCGCATTGTGATTGGCCAAGGCGTTGCGAACTCTTGAGGGCGCACTAATGCGAATCGCCCTCATTGGTTTTGACCGGCCTCAACAGAGCCGAGAGGAACAACATCGGCCATGTATATGTGTGGTCAATAAACTCAAGCAAAAGGAAGGCACATTCTGCCTTCTTCAGCTCACGTCGAAAATGTGTCCGAAATCCACCCAATGCAGCCATGCACGCGCAAATCGACTAAACGACAATAGCGGCGAAACTCCCAACAAATTCGTTCTGCAGGATGGAGACACCAGACTCGGGATGTTTTCTTGTATGATTTGCATTGGGTTCATTCAAGTCAGTTAAGCAGTAAGCACAATAATAATGGTCTTATCACTTTACCTCAAACAGCAACCAGCATGTAAACATGTACCTCTTTATATTTACATAGTTTTTGTCCGTTAATATAGGCCTAGTGGTCGCAAAATGTTCCCTGTGCAGCACAATTTGCCCTCAATTCTCCTTTAAAAGAAAATGTATACTCATTACCTTGACATGGGAAAGTTCGTGGATTTTTGCTTTAATCTACCAGCCATGTACCTGGTATTGGGTGCCACCCCCTCCCCACTCTTCGTCTCCCAGTACGAACCAGGGACGGTTTCACTTGTCCGCCACCCCCCCCCCCCCGGCCCTCGTCAAGGAAAAAAAAACACCTCATATTTTGTATTCCCTTTTTAAGTTTATTTTCCGTTCGGCGGAGAGACGGCCCCTCAATCGAATTAGCGCGCACTATGTAGGGCCTGCCCGCGTGCAGACAATGCAGAGCCGCATAACACATAGATACACGCGGGATTCGGCCACACAGCCAAGCCAAGCACGTGCGGAGACCACACTTTACTCACTCGGCTGTCCACACACACATAAAAACTCGGATGAAGATCGGGAAAGACGATTTGGAATCTGCCCAATTTTGTTGCTGGCACAGATATCGACAATTCCGTCTCTTCCGACAACTACACTATAGCCGTTCCATCTATACAAACAAACAAAATGAGTAGAGTTCCCAGATGCGCTTGAGGTATAATTATTCCTGCCGTAATTGAATTTTCTTTGAAGGCGAGAAGCGATTTGGTTTCTGTTATGACAAGTAATTCGATAATGGGCTCCTCGAGTAGCCCCGTTCCCCGTTAGCGCCTAAACATCCAAGGCGCCGTTCAAATCGGTATCGTTTTTCACAGTCTACTTTTTTGGGGGCGGTGTCTCGGACGAAGTAATTTTAACGGGTATCGTCATTGGCCAGTCGATCTCGATGCGAACGGCTATTTTATGTTCGCCGTACGCGGCGGCGGACGGAGTGAGGTGAGAGTATGAAAAAAAAAACGTTAACGATTTCGGAACGGAGCTTAGTTACCTGTGCCTCACAGTAGGAGCCGGCCATGCATCGCCGCGTCACGGGGTCGCAATCGCCGCCGCCTCTCCGCCAACAGAGCAGAGCCGTGGCTGGAGCTCCACCGAAGAAGTGGCCGAGCCGTCGGCGTTTATAGTCGGCGGTGAACAGGGCCAGGGGAGGCCGGTCTCCGTATAACCCCGCGCTCCCGATCGCTCGGCTCCCCTCGCTCCTGCAGAGATTGACCAACGTAATGGGGCCCACCTAAACACGCGCACATACACATACACTCACTCTCGGCAAAGAGACGAATATAAATATGAAATCCCAGCGTCTGGAGAGACGTTTGTACACGATACGAGAGCGCGGTCGCAGTGCTAGCGACGGGTAATCCTCCACTGCTGAGGATTTGGGTAAGACTGTGAGAGGGCGAGAGAGTAGACAGACGCTGAGAGAGGGAGAGAGAAAGAGAGAGACAGAAGGAGGAGGAGGAGGAGGAGGAGGAGGAGAAGGGGACTCCGATTCCCCCCGAGGGAGCGTTCGTGCCGACCTAGTTGGCTTAAGTATTGGCGAGGGCTGATTCGGCGTAATGAATAGGAATATTATATATACCGCGCAGGCCGCCGTACAAATGGAATGAGGAGGAAAGGCGAGTAGACCAGGGAGATATGCTGCGGGGAGGGAGGGGGGGGGGTAGAGCAGGGAGGCTGAGGACGGGGTTCCTCGTCAACATTGTTCAACCAAACTGGATCGTTCGCTCTTCTCCGATTCCCCCTTTCCACTCTACTCCCGTGACCCCCCCCCCCACCCGCCCCCACCCATCAATTCCCAAAGTCCCTCCTAAGCCTGCCAGAGTAATTTCGAAAACACAAACATAAACATACTCCTCACATTAATTTCTGCGGGGTTTTTGTTTTCCTTCTTCAATCCGCGTCGGCCAAAATAATCGTGGGGAAAACAAACCTGATGAATTTCAACCGTTGGCTTGTAGCAGCTTGACTGGTAGCTTATTTTATTTTTTAAATGTTGTCGGTTCGTTTGTTTGTGACAATCTGTGTCAATCTCTTTAAAATTCCAAATGTTGTCGTGGGACTATTGTTCTTAAAATCTATTGTTCTTAAAATCAGAAAAGCATTTTGTATCTTTCAAATCCATGCCAGCAGACATTTTGCAACCTTTTGTTGTGGTTTGTTTATTTCATTTCTTTCGTTGGTTGCTTGTTTTTTGTTTTTGTCTGTCTGAGTGTTACAATTGTAATAGCATAACATTTATAAGACGCTTAATACGGCTGTTTCTAAGCGCACCAATTTCTGTCAACAAAATACAAATCGGAACATGGATAAAATACATATGTGACCCGGCACAACGACATGAGGAGTATCCCACCAAAACACCTTTTGAGTAAACAACGCCTGAAGTTAAAGTATCTCCACAATTCGATCACAAATAAATTTTCTTTCTTTTTTATTTTCTCAAATTTTAAATATTAGAGGATATTATATTTTGATATCATTTGAAAGCTAATGGTATACTCTTTCACATCATTAGAAAACCTCAAAATCTCAAAAGTGGGGTGGTTATTCCTCACTATGCTGTGCCGGGTCACATATAACACAATACAACAAATGAGATTTGAACTTGGTTTCAAATCATCACAATACAACAAAAGATGTCAATTATCGGCTCAGATCAGGCATTACGAATTCAGATCATTCCCTTCCCGAATGCGACTCATAGACCGTTTTCGAAATGAAGGCTTAGGCTCGGGCTGAGGCTTCGTCTCCGTCTGACAAAACCCGAAAAACCAAGTTGTGGTTTGTTACCGGATTTGAAGGTTTGTTGGCTTGATAGGTACAGGGTATTCAACGAGCGAAACTTGGGCCAAACCGCTTGTTTTTAGATGCCTGTGATATTATAACGAGTCAGATGAATGTGACCGAAGCCTAAGCCCGAGCCTAAAGCCTTCATTTCGAAAACAGCCATAGATCATCCTACTTTGCCCTACTGACATACGCGCATGCCCGAGAAAACCGACAGCGCCCTCTTTATATCAGAAATAATATACCCGACTGATGATAAAAGCAACTAAAACGAAACTCATCCAAGAAAATCCCTTGAAAGTGGCATGTGTACTGAATGATGTGTATTCCCAAGAGGTAATACATTATATATTCATCCGTCTGTCTTCGAAACATTTTTGCGTGCGGTGTCCTTCATCGTAGCGGACCCGTTGCCATTTATACGATGGCTATATACCCTTTTAGTGCAACTGCATCTGTATGCGGGAGAGTTAATTCCAATCACTCATATCCCGTGCAGTTCCACAGAGGCGCCTTTGGGTAAGTTGATATAGACGGAGATGGGGGTGGGGCAGACACCCACTCCACGGCCTTGCTTTCCAATTCACGGGGTGTTTTGGCCACGTGCGAATGCGTGGGTGGTACACGTGTACAATTGTAAGGAAACAGGTAAACAGACGGCCTGAGCGGAGTGTACGCCATTTGATTTGTCCTATGTGCAAGGGTTAGTGCTGCACGAGTGGAAAACCAAACCAAACCAAACCAAACCAAACCAAACCAAGCCAAGCCAAGCCAAGCCAAGCCAAGCCAAGCCAAACCAAGCCAAGCCAAGCCAAGCCAAGCCAAGCCAAGCCAAGCCAAGCCAAGCCAAGCCAAACCAAACCAAACCAAACCAAACCAAACCAAACCAAACCAAACCAAACCAAACCAAACCAAACCAAACCAAACCAAACCAAACCAAACCAAACCAAATCAAACCAAACCAAACCAAACCAAACCAAACCAAAGAAAGCCAAGCCAAGCCAAGCCAAGCCAAGCCAAGCCAAGCCAAGCCAAACCAAACCAAACCAAACCAAACCAAACCAAACCAAACCAAACCAAACCAAACCAAACCAAACCAAACCAAACCAAACCAAACCAAACCAAACCAAACCAAACCAAACCAAACCAAACCAAACCAAACCAAATCAAAATGGCCTCAGGGTTATGATTACGTGCTGATAGACTCTGTTCTCACAAAAGTGAGGACAAATTTAATGTTACATCAGATGCAGACTGCGGACGGACGGAGCCGATTCCAGTTTGGACACAATGTTCTTGCAAAATGACAGACCTCATAATTCTTGTTTATGGGGACTGCAGTCGGTTAGGGCTTTCAATCGGGTCTGGCGACAAGTGCCCACGGTATTCCGTGCACGCGCACGGGCAATTAGCTGTGGGAGGGGGGGTGAGGGTGGTCGTAGATGTGCAGATAACACTCAGGAAGTGTAATTGAAGGATGGGCGGAGCCGTCTGTGACGTCACCCACTGTCTGTGACGTCACCCCGTCCGGCGTCTGGTCGTTCGGGCTTAAGTGGGCCGCCAAGTCGCGGTCAGTAAACAGTCACCGTTTTTACTTCATTCTCCCTAGCGGTATTCTTCTATTACGTGCACGCCTCTATTCTCGTATCTGAAACCGACAGCCGACGGCCGTTTCGTGTCTGGAAGTCAGCACTACGAACTAATGCGCGCGTGCTGACGAGGTTTGGGGAGGGGAGGGGGCGCACTTTTCATTCATTAAATCGTAAAGGGGTAGAATTTAGTGTTGCCGCTTAATGGCCGCAGCTATTCGAAGTGCGTCAGGTGGGGATATCAGCAAAAACACAGTGTGTGGGTGTGCATGTACAATCGGTGGCTTACATGGCTCACGGTGCTTCGTCTGGTTCGGGGTTGACTGCCCCAAGTCAAACCTTTTCGCCAACCTCACGGACAAGGTCAAAATTAGGTCTTTTACCCCGCTACAAACGTGCTCGATTACAAAGCCCGAGGTGGTTGCCTCTCTCTCTCTTCCCCCTCCCCCTCCCTCTATCCGTCTCCCTCTCTCTCTATCTCTCTCTCTTCTCCCCCGCCCCCTCTCTCTTTCTCTCTTTCTCTCTCTCTCTCCCTCTCTCCGGCAAATCGTCTTCAGACGCAGTTCTAATGTAGTTGAGTCGAGTCCTCCTCATCCCCACTGGGAGATTTACGGGGCTGCGGTGCCGACTCTCACGTTCCTGTCTATATACCCGTCTTGCCCTCGGCTGTTCTCCCCACTCGCCGGCCTGGCCGCCTCCGGGTCTGCCGTGATTGGTCGTCCCCGAGCGACTGCGGCCGGGAGGCAGGACACCGAGTAAGCCGGGAGGGACGCGGACCAGCGGCAATCGTCCTCCCCACCCCGTCTCCCTCACGCACTCCCTAACCGCCCTCGCCGCCAGCAACGCGGCCGGACGTCGTGTCTCGGTGCGCGGCCAAAGCCCTAACCTCTCCCCCTCCTCTCCTCTCCCCTCCTCTCCCCCCTCTCTCTGGAGTCCGCGTCGGCCTTATAAGAGCTTCCGACGAGTGGAGACGCCCCGTACGTGTTGGACGCACGCCTGAATGAAGGCGGCCAGCAAGGGGCAACAGTTTTTTGAGAGGGCAAAATGAAATTACGGAAGTGACACCCATCCCCCTCCTCCCCTCTTCTCCTAACCGGCTGACAGGGCCGGGGCGCCGGTGCGAGGAGGTGGGAGTATCACGACGGACAACTGGCCGAGGGAAAGGAATCCAAGGGTGGGGTTTGCATAGGCGATAATCCAGCGGAGCCACAGTTGCATAAACTATGTCCACATTGGCGGCGCCACGGCTGCCATGCGCGTAATGCACTCAGCGCACGGCCGATTTGTATTAAGGCGGTCGACCAACTCTATGCGTGTGGGGACTTTCTGCCAGAAGCGGGCTCCTTAAGCAATGACTCCCTCTGCTCCGTCTCTTCGTCCTCCTCTTTCTTCCCTTCGTCCTGCCCCTGATTCTGCTCCTCCGTGTAAACCCTCTCCTCCACCATGTCCTTGTCCTCTTCCTGTTTTCCCTTATTCTTCTCCTTTTCCCCATTCGCCGCAATGAACAACTGCAACCACAGTTGCTTCTTCGTCTTTTCGTCTCCTTCTTCGTCTCCTTCTCCTTCTCCTTTTCCTTTTCCTTCTCCTTCTCCTTCTCCTTTCCCTCTCCTTTTTCTTTCTTTGTCTCCTTCTCCTTCTCCTTCTCCTTCTCCATTTCCCTCTCCTTTTTCTTTCTTTGTCTCCTTCTCCTTCTCCTTCTACTTCTCCTTCACCTTCTCCTTCTCCTTCTCTTTCTCCTTCTCCTCTCCTTCCCCCCTCCTTCTCTTCCTCCTCCCTTTCCCTCTCCCTCTCCCTCTTCTTCTTCTTCATTCTTCATTCATATACAACAACGACAACAAGTTCAAGGACGCTAGCCTGCCTGCCCACCACGTCCAGCGAACTCAATCTGACCCTGCAAATTGCCCATTACGAACCCCACTTGCGCACATAAGGAATGCAATTATTCAAATTGACCTAAGCTCACGGTCTGTCCTTGGTCATTTTTCTAAGAGATAATCTAATAGACGTAACGCAGCGACTCGCGCGCGCGGGCACTCAGAGGTATAATAATTATATCAATACGTCCACGGCGAGGGGGGGGGGTATAGAGGGCGCCACCGAGTGCCCCCCTCGACCCAGGACAGAAACCTGTCATGGTGAACGCGGCACCTTCTGTTGGCCTCCCGCCCTGTAGAGAGGACGTCAGACGTATCGGGCCATTTGTCGGGGCAGTTGCGGCTTCAACTCTGACACCTTGAGCCTTCTACTGGCAGCTCGCTCGATTCTCACTGGCACCCGCATCAGGGAAGTATAGATAAAATAAGCTGGGACAACCTTAAGTGGGCACGCGAAATGATGACGGAGGTATAGACGCAGGACGCTCCCCGTGGCTATATAGCTTGATCGAAGAGCACCCAGCCTGTCCACCCATTACGCGAGCGTTCCCAATTCAATGTTTCATCGCCTTCTGACACCGGCTCTGCACACACACACATTATAAGCTAGTGCCAGAAATGACGCTAGCATCGGGGAATCGGTCGTGCGGCAGCTATACCTGTCAGCCTCGGCAGACCAGCGTCTATGAATTCGGACGGGGGGGGGGAGGGGGGAGGGGAGAGGCTGTCGACAGGGTCACAACGGTGACGTCAACGTGTTTTCATTAAGACGACGTGCTCGCGGTGCCGAAGAATTATTCCAACGTCCACGCGTTTTGGTCGACGTTCACTTCTTTGATATTCATAAGGCGCGGCCTCAGGCTGGCTAACTTTCACGCCACCCTCCCTCCCCCTTCCTTTTTTCCCCCCTGCACGCCAGAAATTATTATGCGCGAGATGGCTGCTTTAAGAACAGGTCGAGTGGGCTGCATGTTCGGCCGGGAGTCCGGCGTGTCTCCGGTGATTTGGTGGGATGGGGGGGGGGGCGACGGGCGAGGGCCCGGGGTTGGCGGCGGTAATGGGCCCACTGCCAGCCGGCCCCTACCGTGCCGAGCCGAACCCCCTTCGGACGCCGGACGCGGCCAGACCACTCGCTTGTTTATTATTGGGGGGGGGGTCTAGCGTGTGCAAGAATTTTGGACGTACACTTGACTCCTGACCACGAGAGAGGCGGAGGGAGACAGAGAAGGGAGGGAGGGGAAGGGGAGGGATAGAGAGAGGGAGATCAGACAGAGAGATAGACTGATATAAAAATCATACAGACAGACAGACAGGGAAACAGAGGGACAGAGGGAAAGACGGCCAGAGAGTCAGAGAGCCAGATACAGAGACATAGCGACAGAAAGGCCAACCATCTTGCGCAGTGAGGGACAGAAAGAAAGGGAGAAAGAGGGGGAGAGACTCACAGAGACATAGACAGTGATGGGAAGAGGTGAGGGAGACAAACGAGGACATAGAGAGACAGATGGAGAAGAGAGGGACATAGAGAGACAGATGGACAAGAGAGGGACATAGAGAGACAGATGGAGAAGAGAGGGACATAGAGAGACAGATGGAGAAGAGAGGGACATAGAGAGACAGATGGAGAAGAGAGGGACATAGAGAGACAGATGGAGAAGAGAGGGACATAGAGAGACAGATGGAGAAGAGAGGGACATAGAGAGACAGATGGACAAGAGAGGGACATAGAGAGACAGATGGAGAAGAGAGGGACATAGAGAGACATATGGAGAAGAGAGGGACATAGAGAGACATATGGAGAAGAGAGGGACATAGAGAGACAGATGGAGAAGAGAGGGACATGGACAGACAGATGGAGAAGAGAGGGACATAGAGAGACAGATGGAGAAGAGAGGGACATAGAGAGACAGATGGAGAAGAGAGGGACATAGAAAGACAAAGAGACGGACGACGACAGACAGATAGTATGCAGAGAGAAACAGGGAGAGTATTATAGAGAAATAGGGAGATACAGAGCGAGAGAGAGACCGAGATGGGGCATGTAAAGAACAAAAACAGAGCAAAAGGGGATGTTGTTCTTGTCTCGTTAAATCACACGATCCCCGGGGTGAGAAGACGCGCAGTTTGACCGTAGACCCCGAGCGTGTCGGGGCACGGTGCATGGTCCCTGGCCCTACCATGAGGCCAGGGTGGGGGTGGGCACAACTGCCCTGAAAGATCAACAACTAGAGAATTCGAGGAGAGACGCCGACTCGAAATGTTGACGTCTGCCCTCTCCAAAAGGAAACCGAGCATGAGTTGACGTTTCGAGCGAACGAAAAAAATACCAAAACGATTATACAGGAACAGATAGGGGGAGCTTCCTTTTTACTCCAAGGTAGTAGTTTGTGGAGCATAAGTGTCTCTCGTAAACAATTATTGGACGAATTTTCTCCTGGCTGACAAATTTGACATAATTTTGAAGAAGTTTAAAATACATTGCCAGCTCCAAGAACTCAAATCACAACCAAGGTCTATTGCATGCGTTGCCTCACTCAAAGTCGACATAACTAATCTCAATGACGACGGAAACGATCTTATGTTTATTCCGTATCTTAGAATGTTCACGGACATTCGAGGTGATTGGATATGCTTAAAGTAGGCCGATTGAACTAAACATGCCCGTACACGCACGGCGTAATATCGCTGTAATGATAACGCTATGACGACCCCGATTTAGTGCATAACAGCATGATAGCACACAATGGCCGTTTACGAAATGAAGGCTTAGGGCTAGGGCTTAGGCTTCGGTCACATTATCTCTTACCTGTATAAAGTTATCTAGATATCTAGATGTAGATATCTAGAGGCAGGCGTTCGAAGCCTGAGCCCGAGCCCGATCCATGGATTCGTAAGGGCTCTTTTTTCCGGCGCGACGGCCATGCAGTCAGGGCAGCACGCAGCGAGTCTACCCAATAGAGCTCTAAAAAATGAACGAGTGCGCACTCATTGCGTGACGCGTGCCGACAAGGGGACTGCGACGCCATTACCAAAGAGGTGCAAATGCATGGATCTCTACGGGGCAAACTAATCCCATTCTTTTTACAAAAGAAAGTACGACATTAACATTCGCCAATCCCCTTGAGGTATTGATGGCCTTTCCGTTCATTACTGAAAACCATTTTCTATAACATTTCACTTTCCGCATTCACAACCTTTCGGCTATACCTTTCCCCGTTCATATTACGTGCGATTGCTACTGACATCCGGGCACTTCGAGCTGAAGTTGACCTCTTTGGTAATGGCGGATGCGCGTCCATGTCGGCACACGTGAATGCGTGATTCGTGCCGACAAGGGGACTGCGACGCCATTACCAAAGAGGTGCAAATGCATGGATCTCTACGGGGCAAACTAATCCCATTCTTTTTACAAAAGAAAGTACGACATTAACATTCGCCAATCCCCTTGAGGTATTGATGGCCTTTCCGTTCATTACTGAAAACCATTTTCTATAACATTTCACTTTCCGCATTCACAACCTTTCGGCTATACCTTTCCCCGTTCATATTACGTGCGATTGCTACTGACATCCGGGCACTTCGTGCTGAAGTTGACCTCTTTGATAATGGCGGATGCGGGCCCGTGTCGGCACACGTTCGTACCACGCATCGATAGGGGAGTGCGCGCTCTCGTTTATTCATAGAGCTCTATGGTCTACCCTCGTTCCTGCGATACGGATACAAATGCAGCGTCCCCCAGTTACTCAGACACCTTCCGCATATAGCGTTGCTTGTTATTTGTGGAGCGAGAGGCGAGCCAAGTAATCGAATCACGCGTCATGCACGCGCATAGTGGTCCGCGGAAAACGCACGCGCACGCAGCCAATCTGCCCGCTGGGCAAGACGAACTGATTGGGGCTGGAGGTGGGGGTGTATGCGTAACCACGGCACGCAATCTGCCCTATACTTGGAGCCCCCCAAAAGCAGGCAAAATCCCCTACGATAATATTCCGGGAAAAGGTGATGTGGCTTGCAATCAATTGCTTATAGCACTACCAGACAAATGAGACCAGAGAGGACGGTACAGAGACAAGGACAGATAGATAGACAGGCAGAGAGAGACAGAGAGACAGAGAGGGAGAAGGAGAAGGAGGCAGAGACAGAGACAGAGACAGAGGCAGAGGCAGAGGCAGAGGCAGAGGCAGAGGCAGAGGCAGAGACAGAGACAGAGACAGAGACAGAGACAGAGGCAGAGGCACAGACAGAGAGAGAGGCAGAGGAAGAGGCAGAGGCAGAGGCAGAGGCAGAGGCAGAGGCAGAGGCAGAGGCAGAGGCAGAGGCAGAGGCAGAGGCAGAGGCAGAGGCAGAGGCAGAGGCAGAGGCAGAGGCAGAGGCAGAGGCAGAGGCAGAGGCAGAGGCAGAGGCAGAGGCAGAGGCAGATGCAGAGGCAGAGACAGAGGCAGAGGCAGAAGCAGAGACAGAGGCAGAGGCAGAGACAGAGGCAAAGACAGAGACAGAGAGGGAGAGGGAGAAGGAGAAGGAGAAGGAGAAGGAGACAGAGACAGAGGCAGATGCAGAGGCAGAGACAGAGACAGAGACAGAGACAGAGGCAGAGGCAGAGGCAGAGGCAGAGGCCGAGACAGAGACAGAGGCAGAGGCAGAGGCAGAGACAGAGACAGAGACAGAGACAGAGACAGAGGCAGAGACAGAGACAGAGACAGAGTCAGAGACAGAGACAGAGACAGAGACAGAAACAGAAACAGAGACATAACTGGTGTACAGACAACCTAACCTTCGACCTGTCACGGAATGGCCAACTCACATAATGCATTGCATTACCCATAGGCCTACATAAGCATTGCTGTACAGGTAACACGGAGAGAAAAAAATATATATATATAAGTACCACGCGACCGTGCCGTGGCCCTCCATAATAACATTAAGGCCAGACGGTATAATTTAAGGCAGGATACTAGGTCGCCCGGAATGGCGAATATATGAATAATTCCCGTCTAAGGTAACGACTATAGGCATATCCACGTAGCGTGGTTTGGCATTTCTCACCGTCCTTGCGAATCTTTTTCGATGCCAAGGAGCCCCATATGAGGGTTCGAGTTGCTGCTCTTTCGTGTGAAATTGCCATCGGAAAAACTGACCCGGCTCGAATTTGGAATTCCTACATCATGGATCCACATGATTGCTCCAGCTTCGGTGAAGGTCAACTCTATCTGATTAGGCTCTCGCTCTTTATCCTGATGTAGGGGCATGAGGCTATTCTGAGGACTATTGAGACCCCTGCACGCCACCCGTGGGCCTTTCGTGTGTGCGGTTGGTGTTGATATATGGTTGTTCCCTGCAGCTATTGGGTTTGAAAGACAATAGCTTTAATACGGGCGATTCGCAATAGTGCGCCCTCAAGAGTTTGCAACTCGTTGGCCAATAACGATGCTCGTAATCTGTTTACCCCATTGATCTCCATGATATCACGGAGATCAATGGTTGACCCTTCCCGGGCGTGATTGGCCAACGCTTTGAAAACTCTTGAGGGCGCACTATTGTGAACCCCCGTGTTACATCTGGAGAAAGTGAAAGGTCCTGACGTCATTGTGCAAGGTGCAAAGCTGTTGTCTGATTCAAAATTTGTTGGGAAGCACAACGGTGCTGAACTGAAGCAAGAAGAAGATTGAACCCTTCGCTTGTTCTTTATGTGGCGGTCAGCTGTCGCTTTTGTTTGTGCTGCTGTTGTCACTATCATCGCTTTTGTATCTGGCGGCTGGTGTAGTTGGGGACTCTGGTCAAACGGCGTGGGATACTTCGACTCTTGGTGGCAGCAGACACCCGCTATCCCTTGCTCACGCGATAATGATTTGTTTCGTGCCAGTAAGCTCGGTTTGGTTCGGCTCGTTTTGACTCGGCTCCTATTCGGCTCGTTTCGATTGGTTAAGACTCGGTTTGGTTCGGCTCATTTCGACACGGTTTGATTCGGTTTGATTCGATTTGATTTGATTCGGCTCGTTTCGCGTCGGTTCTTTCGGATTCGGTTACATTCGGCTAGCTTCGATTCGGTTACATTAATTTCGACTCGGTTTAATTCAGCTCGGTTCGACTCGATTAATTCCGATTCGGTTACATTCGGCTAGCTTCGACTCGGTTACATTCGGTTCGTTTCGAACGGCATTGATTCGGCACTGTCGGATATCCTCCCTCCCAGTACAGATACAACTGATGAGTCGACTATCAAACGCACGAACACAAATCCACCGGTGGCACATTGAAAATACGGACCCATCACCTGTCTCTCACTGTCTAGTCTCAGACCCAGCCAGCCAGACCGGCCTGGGCTTGTTCTTGTCCTCCAGATGCAACCCGATCGACGGGGAGCCAGGGCAAAACAGTCTGAGCCCGCACCGTGTCCGGAACCGGGATGGACGGGGCTCAGAGGCGGCACCGCCCGGAACCCCGAGAGAACTCTAGGCGGCGTTCCCCATCGCTGCTTCCCCCATTGTCTTACAACCCCCCCCCTCCCCCTACTTCCCTTCAATCTCCCCCACCCGTTTCTCCTTCACCCCCTTCTCAATTTCAACCCCGAGCTAAGATACTGAATTTCCCCGGCGAGGAGAGAGGAGACACGATCGGTACTCCCCCGCCCCGGCCCTCCGCTTGCTCCCGCTGGTGGGGGAGTGTTAACGACCGGCCGGTCGTTTACATCGCAGGAACGGCCAGGTCGTACATAGAACGAACGCGGAAACGAACAGAAAAGTTTATCAAGAAGAAATTCAGGGTCGAAGTCCCGCTTGAAACCTTTTTTTTAGCATACATCTAACCAGCGGCTTTCTCCCGTCTAATTGGAAATGGAAGAACATTTGAAAAACCAAGTGGATCTGAAAAGTGCTATTCTCGTTCACTGCTGTACCTCCAACCCAGGCCTAAGGACAGCAAAGAATGCGGCTTTACCACAATTATGTTCAGCCTCACGCATCGGTAAATTGTGAGTAAAGAATGAGTGTGTTTCCCAGCATGCCATTCGTAGGAAGTCCTGTATATACATGTACGGCTGCAACGCGGCTGCAACGGCCGAAGATTCCTCGCGGTTTCAAGGCGAAGATTCAAGGCGTCACTGTGGTGGGGGGGGGAACCTGAAAGGGAGATAACTATTCCAAAACTCCTCAGAACGATCTCCCTCTCCCCTCTCTCTCTCTCCCCTCTTTTGCTCTCTCTCCCTACCTCCCCTCTCTCACTCTCTCCATTCTCCCTCCTTTCTCCCTCTCTCTCCTTTCTCCCTCTCTCCTCTCTCTATTCCTCTCATCTCTCTCTCGTTCCCTCTGTCCTCTCTTTCTCCCTCCCTCCCCTCCCTCTCCCTCTCTCCTCTCTGTATCCATCTCTCCTCTCTCTCTCTCCCTCACTACCCTATCTCTCTCTCTCCTCTCTCTCCCTCTCTCCTCTCTCTCTCTGTCTCTCTCCTCTCTCTCTCCTCTCTCTCTCCCTCTCTCTCATCTCTCTCTCCCTCTCTCTTTCTCTCTCTCCCTCTCTATCCCTCTCTCCTCTCTCTCTCCCCTCTCCCCATCTCTCTCTCCCCTCTCTCTCTCCTCTCTCCCTCTCCCTCTCACGTGCACTCTTCTCGTCCCTCCACCGTTCCCTCGCACCCAAGGTCGTACACTTATCAACTGTTATCGATGGAAATGGACGCGCGACAACGCGCCGCGACACGCCTGTCTCGGCGAGCAGCCAATTCGGATATTACTTCTGCCCTTCCCAAGTTCCCTGAGCGTGTTCGGAGGATTTGTTTTTTTGTATTTTCAGACAGTTAATGTATTGGAGGATATTATGTCCAAAGGATTTTTCCGAAATCCGTCTCTAAATGTTGGAAAAAAAACCGAGGATTTCGGGGGAGTGTTTGTGAACTGTTTTCATGAAAATGTAAAGTTCCTGCCTTTTTGAATGGCCGCTTTCGAGGAGTAAGTATGGTGCTGCTATATTGTGTCTGGTGCCAAATGAACGAGCAAATGAAGTCCCCTTGTACTATTTACAACCAAGTTCACACAGAAATAATTTTGATATCATTTGAAAGCTAATGGTATACTCTTTCACTTCATTTGAAAATCTCAAAATCTCAAAAGTGGGGGTTATTCCTCATTATGCTGTGCCGGGTCACAAATAGGAAGACACCCCCCGATGGTAGCTCGCCTCCCTATTAAGATCATTCTCCCTGGCTCAGCTTAAAAAAAACAAGTCTTCACGTGTACCAAGCTCGAGGTAATTTATAACTGATACGAAGAGTGAAGCTAGGCTCAATTTTTCCTCGTTTTCTGCCTTAGTGACGTCCTTTTATAAATATGCACGTATATAAATGTGACCCGGCACAGCATAATGAGGAATAACCCCACTTTTGAGATTTTGAGGTTTTCTAACGATGTGAAAGAGTATACCATTAGCTTGATTTGTAATTGATTGGTAATCGAAATTTGAAGATACTTTAACTTCAGGCGTTGTTTACTCACAAAGTGTTTTGGTGGGATATTCCTCATGTTGCTGTGCCTGGTCACAAATATACATTATGTAGGCCTATATAGGTTGGTTTTTTATCTTTTCGAAAAGCCTATGTTGCTGTTGGGCTTGCTATATATGCCCTGTGAGGCGCTCTCGATATTTCATTATGTCTGCTTGGATCGCCGCGATACGATCGAATTCGTACGGCCTCGAAAAAAGAAATCTCCGTCTCTGCCTCCCTTACTTACCCCCCCCCCCTCTCTCTCTCTCTCTCTCTCTCTCCTCTCCACCATTCCGTCGCCATACAAACTGTCCATGCGCGATTGTGAATTTTTTTTTTACGAGGCCCGAAATAGACTCGCCGGGAATTAGCTGCGACTGTATAATGTGCGCTGGTCGTGAAAGGCACGCGAATGGAGAGAGGGGGACGGAAAGAGAGGTTGAGGGAGGGACAGAGGGGGGAGAGGGAGGGAGAGATATGGAGAGAGAGAGAGAGAGAGAGAGAGAGAGAGAGAGAGAGAGAGAGAGGGAGTGAGAGAGAGAGAGGCAGACAGACAGACAGACAAACAGACAGACAGACAAACAGGCAGACATACAGACAGACAGTGGTGCAACAGTACCTCACTTACAAACACACGCACCAACAAGCGCCACGCAAGTGTGAGTACCGTTTTTATAATGGAACACCTCCGTGCCCCTAATTAAAGGGACGTTGTTGTTTTTACCTCGACCCAGGTATTGCATTCAGGTGTAATTACACTGCCAGCTGGTACCCGCGCATCCCCAACTCCCATCCCTACCCCTCTCCCTACGCCCTCACCCTTACCCCCTCTCCCCTACCCACTCCCCCTACCCCTACCCCCTATTCTCTTCCTCCTCTTCCCTACCCCCTCTCTCCTACCCCTCTTCTCTTCCCCCTCATCCCTGCCCCGTCTCACCTACCCCATCTCCCCTACCCCTCTCTCCTACCCCTCTCCCCTGCCCCCTCTCCCCATCCCCCTCTCCCCAACCCCCTCTCCCCAACCCCCTCTCGCCAACCCCCTCTCCCCAACCCCCTCTCCCCAACCCCCTCGATAGGATCGCAGCGGAGCCTACGCGCGCCAGGCGGGAGCGAAAGAGGGGGAGGAGGACGGACGGGGGGGGGGGCACCCGCAGATTAGATGAGCCACCGGGGTCTGGACAAGGTGTTCCCGCGTATTCATCTCATCTCCATTACACGCGAATACATGCCAGCGTCACAAAAACCCACCAAAACAACCCTTCGGTATTTTACCGATTCTGATACCGCTTCGGATCGATGATATTGACGATGTCGACCGCCGGTCTCTCCCCATACCGCCTCACAGAAAAAAGAACTGAGTTTTATATACAAAAAAAAACCTCTTCAGAATAGTCGACTACCTGGCCTCAGCATCCATAAGCGTGATATGTTGCAAACTGCTTACTGACTAAAATTACCAAGATGCAAATCTCAAAATTTAGTGGGCCTGTTGTTTCGATGCTATAGCAGAACCTTTCTCAAAGGCAGAGGGAAAGGTCCTGCTAGGATCGAAACGTCAGGGCCACTAAATGTTGAGATTCTTGTATTGTTAAAATTTAGTGGGCCTGACGTTTCGATCCTAGCAGGACCATTCTCAAAGGCAGATGGAAAGGTCCTGCTAGGATCGAAACGTCAGGGCCACTAAATGTTGAGATTCTTGTATTGTTAACATTTAGCGGGCCTGACGTTTCGATCCTAGCAGGACCTTTCTCAAAGGCAGAGTGATAAGGACAAAACAGATATATGCACACGAAGGAAGGGGGGAGAGAGTGAATAGGACACGAATGAGAAACAAAGGACAAAGAGTGAAGCTGGTAGGGAGAGATCAAAGGGAAGGGCAAGGAGTAGGGTAGGGATTAGTGAGAAGAGGGGGAAAGATCAAAGAGAAGGGCAAGGAGTAGGGTAGGGATTAGTGAGAAGAGGGGGAAAGATCAAAGAGAGAAGTGTGAAGGACTGAACACAAAAGAAGGATTCTTGTATTGTATTATAGTCAATATTGCAGTGTATTTTTGTAAACCTGTGGCAGCATTGAAAAACAAATTACGCTATATTGTTAACATTATTTTTTTACTAATAATCCTTTTGTGATGGAGGTTTTGCCCTTGCACGACGTGATAAACACCGACTCCTCAGTGCTTTGCCCGGTGCCTGATAAAAAAGAAATATTTTAAGGAAGCTCAGGCGGGGTACGAACTCCGGAATTCCAAACTCCCGAAGATATAACATCATGTTTTATCTGTTGTGGTCACTACTCTTAATCTTTCCCCTGATCTCTCCCCTGTGAAATAATTAAGGCCCCAGCAAAAAGGCATAATTGTGACCCGGCACATCTTAATGAGAAATAACCCCCACTTTTGAGATTTTCTAATGATGTGAAAGAGTGTACTATTAGCTTTCAAATGATATCAAAATTTCCTCTAACACATAAAATAAAAAAGAAAACAGAAAATTGATTTTTAATCGAATTGAGAAGATATTTTGAATTTAGGCGTTGTTTACTCGAAAAGTGTTTTGGTGGGATATTCCTCATGTCGCTATGCCGGGTCACAATTATAAGTGCGTTCACACGCTGAAATCCCTGTATGCTCTGCTTCTGATGGGAAGCGACAAATTCCGTCCGGTCCGATTCATGACTTTTTTTTGCGAAAATAGTTTTTACTTCTTCATCATAACGCAAAAATTATGTGAACCTGGTACGGGGATAGGATTGAAGCTCGTGAACTATCAAGTGCCATTCAATCCAGTTCAATTCAAATGCACATTGATTCCACCCTTCTCAGTGAAAGGTAACATGGAAAAGAAAAACCATATTCGCATAGTTGTGGCAAAGACGTAGAAAGTATAACCGATACAACTGGAAGCGGAAATCGCCGCGATATTTAAAAAAAAAAATGAGAAATGAGATGGAAACTAATGAGTAATTACAAAAGAAAAAGATTACCTTAGTGAGCTTCTGTTCTCCTTATTCCTTTCTAAGAGGCACACGTCGCTCTAAACCCTCCCATCCTCCCTTATTCCCTTCGATCTAACCCTAATGGACTCCTGGTGATATACAAAAATGTCGCAAACTGCTTACTGACTAAAATTACCAAAATGTAAATCTTACAAATGTAAATCTTAGTCCTAATGGACTCCTCTTTGTTTTTTGTTTTTTTGGACTTTCTGTCATTCCTATTCAACCCCCCCCCCTTCCTGGTTGTAGAACTGTCCTTGTCATTATTGCCCCAAAGGAATGTCCCGCTATATAGGATCCAGACCCCGGCCCCTGCCCTTCCCATTTATCGAGAATTGCCGAAATGAAAACTGAAGGAAGGACAAATTGCATCGAAATAATAATGGACTCGGAATAGCATTATCTCACGGCGCGGGCCATTACTGGTTGATGCGGCTTTTTTACCAACGATCTTCAATCGGCGGCTCTTGATGCTTCAGTTTTTGGAACGGGGCATTTTAAAGGGCCTATACAACATTGGTAAACGTATACAGATTGCCACAGCTTGTGTGTTAAACCCTTAAACATTCGAACAAAGAAATGCTGCGAAGGTTTTAGCTCAAATGGTAATCTGATAATTGAAAAGTAGAATAAGGCAAAAACCGTCATGGTTTACACACCGTTCTGTAGTGTAAGAAATAGTTTATTACTCGCGAGTCGACATTTGTCGATGTTTGAGTGAAGATTTCTCGAGAAGTACAGCATCGCAGACCGTAAGATTTCACCATGAGGATCCTATCATGACCATCTACCAACTGTGTAAATTAGAAGGAAATCTGTGGACATCGACGTTTTCCGATCTTCCCACAAAACACGAGATTGGTTGAATCGGTGGTGTTCGAGGAGACTAAGAACATGAATCTTTTTTCGGATTTAGATCAGGCTGGGCGATTTTCGTTGTCGACTTTTTTTCAAGCCTATACCGGTCGTGATCTCAAGAGATGAAAATGGAATGAAAATTACGTCATATTGCAATCAGCGCAGCCGTCTCTAAATGCGGTGACGTATTCGGGCATGACACAACTAGCTCGTGAAATAATTATCAAGCAAGATTCAATCCAATTCACTTCAAAGAAACCTTGATTTCACACTTCTCAATGAAAATGTAACAGGAACTTAAAAACCCAATACGCATAGTTGTGGCAAAGACGAAGGAAGTATAACTGATACAACTAGAAGCGGAAATTGCTGCGATATTTAAAAACAAGATCTGTGGATCAAACGCATTTCAATTCTCCCTGAACATCAGCGCACACATCGGTCAATTTTCTTGGCATTTTTTGTAATGCAAAAGATGCATTTTCCACTACAACATAAGGGTTGCATTGATTTGTGCTGACATTAACAGGCCAGTTTTGTACCATTTTTGATTTTCGGGAGAATATTACGACTTACGTCGGTGAGAAGGTACCGAGTACCACCGTTAATGAATACACTATTAAGCGTGGCAGGCAAAAAACAACAATGAAATTGGCGCAATATGTAAAAGATTCGTAGTTCTTACGGGAGGTCGCCATACAGTACAAAGTCCCTAGGGGCTGCCACAGCTGCACGCGTATTAGGACCGGTGTAACGATCTCAGACGGGCCTCCGTGCTGAGTTGAGCCGTGACGTCACTAGCTCACCTCAGCACGTTGCAGCAACGTTCTCAGCTGCTCAGCGTGCTCAGATGAGTCAGTGAACCAAGCACACGGGGGCGCCCTTCATGTGACTGTTGATTGTATATAAAGCCAATCGATGCACCCTCATTACGGGGGAACAACTGTAGCATTTCTTCCCCAATGTAAAACTCCAAGTTCTAGGCATAGTTACTATAGGCACCGTACTGAGCGTTGTTGAACTACGGGTCAACTACGGGTCAACGAACGTGCCTGAAAGCGCTGCATTGCCAATGGCCGTATCGACTCAGCACGGCCTTCAAAATGGACAACTACTACGCGCACTGCGCATGACGTTTTTATCCATCTATTGTAACGGTCTCATCTGAGCATGGGGCCCGGATCAGACCGTTACATCGGGGATAAGGGGTCCTCATACGCCAAAGTCTGCGCACCCCTAAGCGGCTGGACAGTAGACATCCGATTGGCCGAGCGAGTGCCGTTTTCGTATTTCGACAATCGCCGACGCACCGACGCGAAAAAAAACAACCCATCGGAAACACGAGGAAGTGCACGGCGAGAATTGGGATAGGCCTAGTTAGAAGTGTAGAACGGTGAACGCGCGTAACGTCACCGAAGCTCGAAGGCCCACGCGTTGATGCGGGGCGTCCCTAGCATCCATTATCACGATGGTGTTGGGATGATCATGGGATGGTGTAGGAGACATAAACCTACCTCGTTCTCGGCTACCTCGGCTGGGCGTTGCACGCAGGGCGATGCCAGGCAGTGGTGGAAGCTCCCGGCGCGGTAATAGTACCTCTCTCTCTCTTTCTCTCCACCGTTCTTTCTCTCTCCTTCACCGCCTAATCCTGCTCCGTACGCGCAGGTAGAGCTGTCCTTTCATCGTCTCTGTCATCGATCATCTGTCTCCATACGCGGGGAGGACTGGGGTTATATCCTGGTGTGGTCCTGCACTATACGAGAGAGTCACCGCGTCATTACATCGCGTCTCCTATACCTTCAGCTCCTCCTCCTCCCGTTCCTCCTCCTCCTCCTTCACTTCCTCCTTCTCCTTTTCCTCCTTCTCCTCCTCCTCCTCCTCCTCCACCTCCTACCGCTCCTCCTCCTCTTCCACCTCCTACTGCTAAACCTTGCTCAGATCCGCGCACCGTCCACCGCCGGAGTCACTCCGTCTTGGCGCGGCGTGTTCGTTCCTGTGATGACCCGGCCCGCAACTCTCCCTGTGCCGCTCCTCCGAGCTCCGAGCGCGTATCGGACCGGAGTGTGTCTGTCCGTGTGTAGGAGTGTCGGCAGTGTGTTGAGGAAGGAAGGAGAGGGGGGGGGGGAGAGCATACCGCAGCTCGCTTTCCCGGTTGACCTCATGCACGCGCGCTCGATAATGCGTGCTAGCTAGCAGGCGACCGCAGCGTGGATGCTGTGCCTGCGACTGTGACGATATACGCCCCCCCCCTCTACATCACCAGTGCACAACCCCGCCGTTCTCCTACGCGCTAGCCCCCACACCGGCCACTCTTGCGGGTCAGCGGGTGAGGGAGAAGAGGAGAATGGTGTGGGGGGGGGGGGGGTGGTTGAGGTTGAGACTCGGGGGACCTTACCTCCTGGCAGATCAATGACATTATGATAGACTGGAGCGATGCAATCCTATATAACTAATGCTCGTCCATCGGCATGTACACGCAGGCAGGCAGGCACGCAAGCGTTGCGGCCATGTTATTGCCCGTATACATGCAGGTGGTCCCCCCCTTGCGAACAACACGCGCTTAAAAAAAAAAAAAGGAGGCTCGATGCCCAGGCACTTTGTTACCTCTTTTCTCTCTCCCCGAACCACTCCCTCCTCCCTCCTCCCCCTCCCCTCCATTCAACGGTGTCCGCAGCTAGCGGCCGAGAGTGTACGCCGTCACAATCCCGTATCGATCGGCCGTTCGGTTCGCAACCTCCACCCCTCCCTCCCTCCCCGCCCCCGGGAGACGGAGTGAATTTGCACTCGAGCGTAGATTTTGTTTTTCCTTTAAGAGCCAATTTCAAGGAGAAAACACCAGGGAACGCAACTCATATTCTTTCCCATTTCCTCACTCCTTCATAAAATATCCACGCGAGGAGTTGGCTTAAACCAAGAAAACCCGAATGAGCGCTTCATGCTGAACCACGAACCTTGCCTAATCCGCCCCCATATACGGTAATACAAAGCTTACAATCGTCTCCAAACTGTACGGGTTTCATTTTTCGCAGTGGCTGTTGTTACGGCAGTCGTCCGTGTGGTTCCCTGACTTCACAGTATTTGTCAGGATGTTAAGCTCTTGGAACCAGACTATCAGCTAATAGACTGGTTCAACCAGCCTTCAATGCTGACGAAATACAATCAAGTCAGGGAACCATATGGGCGACTGCCGTAACAACAGCCACTGCGTTCATTTTTTGTTTTGCGTTCAAAAAGGGACTAGATCGCGGGGAAGGGCGAGGGGAGCAATTTTTTTTTAGCGACCCACATCGAGCGCCGATCGAGGGGGGCACAATGGGCTTCGACCGAGTCGAGATCGGGGATGGCGCGGGAGATTTCAGGCCCTGAATCGGGGCCATTCTTCAGCCATGTGCACGGTCTCTTCCGTCACACGCTGCATGCCGGCTGTCGAACGAACCATACCCTGCACGTCTAGCAGACAGGCGAAAAAAATGTCACTGTTCAGGTTATGGACTTAAAAACTTCACCCCTTTTCACTCCCTTAATGCCGTTCACACTCGGGCTCAGTCTGTGTGAGTGCAGGAATCAAGTATAGATTCAGCCGGGTTGATTTTGGAATGCCCTTTGAATACCTGGAATGCGCTTGGAATTCGCCTCTTGTCCATTTCCGATGACGCGTCGCTCGCCAATGGAGCTTGAATTCAGTTGGAACACGTTGGGAGTATCTAGAATTCCGTCAGAATGCAGCTCCAATGTGGTCGGATCACAGTGGGGGAGTATTTGGAATGCCGTCAGAAAGCCAGACTATTCAGGCCGGACTTTGAATAGCCAGGAACATTGCAAACAGAACTTGCATTGCGACGCCATTGCTTCAGTATTGTGTGCAACTATAGGAATAGGGAGTCTTCTATCTCCATGTCAGTCTCTGCAAGTTCCTTAAATGCTATCTTATAGCCACTATTCTGCCGACCAGGCCGAATACGGAGCCGCAATAACTGGCCTCGTGCATCTGCGGTTAATTTCAGCGCCCCCCCCCCCCAAAAAAAAAAAAAAAAAAAAAAAGGAAAAAAGGAAAAAAATAGACAAAAAGGAAATAAATAAAATTTAGAAAATGGGGAAAAAAAAACTTCCGTCTGTCTCGGTGTCTCGTAACGCACCGGATCGATGACGGAGACAGCGGGTCGGGTTACCGCCCGTTATAATGATGTCAGTCATGGAAAGGCAGGACAAAACATAATTATCTTTCGCTTTTATCAAATCAAAATAAGAAAACAGACTTTTAGATCCTCGCCTGATCATCAATCCTGGAAATGCCCACCGCCACGAATCAGTCAAGCAGAGACTAACCATGTTTCCCGTTTTTGAGGTATTTCCAAATACCAGTTTCGTGAAAACCTTGTGGAGACCTACGTACGCACCTTCACGATTTCCCTGTGGAGACCTATTCAACCTATTGGACTACAGGTCTCCACATGCAAGGCGCTAGATTCGCGCCTACGCAAGCTACACGGGGAGGTGCTTGTGTGGCCAATCCTTTTCAGACCCCCTGTTTCGGGTCACACATCAGTCTACAGATAGGTGTCTTCCTTACCACGAACCTTTGCCTCGATAATTTCGGCGGCCGCGCCCATCCTTGAAATCGTCTTTGCTGTATACAAATTCCGATTGTCGATAGCAACACTCACGTCCACCCTCCTTTTATATCCAAACTGAGCAGCGTAAACAAAAATGTGACCCGGCACATCATAATGAGAAATAACCCCCACTTTTGAGATTTTGAGATTTTCTAATGATGTGAAAGAGTGTACAATTAACTTTCAAATGATATCAAAATGTCCTCAAATACATTAACTTTCCGAAAATACCCAAACAAATAAAAAATTGATTTTTAATCGAATTGAGAAGATATTTTGACTTTAGGCGGTGTTTACTCGAAAGGTGTTTTGTGGGATATTCCTCATGTTGCTGTGCCGGGTCACAAACTGCCTTATCTTCGTGGGTATGTCGTTTAGAAATGAAACTGAACGATATGCGAGTAAATTGACCAGTGCTTTATGCTAATGAGAGACATGTGAAGGAGCCCGTGATACGATTACTCGATACTGACTGCTGTCGAAACTCTTCTGTACACTTAACGAGGGGGTGGAGGGAGATAGGTGGGTGGGTAGAAGGCGACCGGGCGTTAGTAAGGGCCGGGCAACCAAGCCCAGCTTTCTCTTGCTCGGCGTGTTACACGATTTCATTACAGGACCGTTGTGAGCGCGATCGCAGGCCCATTGAGATCGCACTTCCCGCGCATCAGCGGCCATTCAGTGTCAGTCAGCCAGCAGAGTTCTCCTCTCGGTGAGTGGAGGGGAGGGGAGGGGAGGAGAGGGGAGGAGAGGGGAGTGCATGGAGGAGAGGGGAGTGGAGGGAGGGGGAGGATAGGGGAGTGTAGGGAGGGGAGGGGAGGGGAGTGGAGGGGAGGGGAGGGGAGGGGAGGGGAGGAGAGGGGAGTTGAGGGGAGGGGAGGGGAGGGGAGGAGAGGGGAGTGGAGGAGAGGGGAGGGGAGGGGAGGGGAGGGGAGGGGAGGGGAGGGGAGGAGAGGGGAGTGGAGGGAGGGGAGGACATCTGAGACCGCCGGAAATCTGAGTCCGGCGGACATCTGAAACCACCGGACATATAAGTCCGCCGGACATCTGAGACCGCCGGACATATAAGTTCGCCGGACATCTGAGACCGCCGGACATATAAGTCCGCCGGACATCAGAGACTGCCGGACATCTAAGTCCGCCGGACATCAGAGACTGCCGGACATCTAAGTCCGCCGGACATCAGAGACTGCCGGACATCTAAGTCCGCCGGATATCTGAGACCGCCGGACATCTGAGTCCGCGGACATCTGAGACCGCCGGACATCTGAGACCGCCGGACATCTGAGACCGCCGGACATCTCAGACCGCCGGACATCTCAGACCGCCGGACATCTCAGACCGCCGGACATCTCAGACCGCCGGACATCTCAGACCGCCGAACATCTCAGACCGCCGGACATCTCAGACCGCCGGACTCAGTCAGACGACGACGATACATTGTTCCCAGACGGAGGCGGTCTTTGTATGCAAAACTCTTTATTGATCTCATTTCTTACAAATTTACATTGACCGTGATGGAAAACAAACTGTCGACATTCGCCATCCGTATGAAAATAAAATACACGAGTGCAATTACAATACAAAAAAAGTGCGTTTAACATTGAACCCATCAAGTATTTTAACCAATGTCAGTCAAAATAACGCTGACCTGTCGGTGAATTGCGTTGGTCGAAATCGGTCAGAAACTCCCAACACATCTGAAAAAACCAGACTAAAATGTGTGTTTGTTTTCCCATTGGAGTACATTCCTCCTATCAGCATTTTGATCTTTGAAATTTCCGCCTGCTAAGGCAAAATAAATCGAGCAAAAGAACCCAGTCATCTGTGTAACACAGAAACTGATTGCGTATGAAACTGACCAGAGAATTGAAGACTATTGATTTGCCCGACCTCTCCAAATAAAACACTTCCCTACGCACACTATCGACAAAATGACTTCTGAAAGGAAAAACTCGAAAATATAAAATTCAATTCTCTCATTTTCTAGTTGCACGGTGTTTCAGCAAGTTTCATTTTTAAGGATTGTTTTGCTGTCAGAGGCATAGCATCATTGGAAGCTTGCGAAAACACCATGGAGAGGATTTTGTTTCTTTCTGGTGCACAAAACAAGTGAAGCCTTGAATTGTCGGCACCGGGGAAATATGTGACCCGGCACAGTATAATGAGGAATAACCCCACTTTTTAGATTTTAAGGTTTTCTAATGATGTGAAAGAGTGTACCATTAGCTTTCAAATGATATCAAAAATAATATAATATCCTCTAGTACTTAAAATTTCCGAAAATACCAAAAGAAGAAAATTGATTTGTAATCGAATTGTGAAGATACTTTAACTTCAGGCGTTGTTTACTCAAAAAGTGTTTTGGTGGGATATTCCTCATGTCGTTGTGCCGGGTCGCATATTATTTAGTGTTTGGGGGAAAACTCCTCACGGGATTTTTATTTGGTTATAAAAAAACTCACCGAAAATACGATGACTTGATCGATCGATCGAGCGAAAGAAATCCATAGAATCCAAATCCAACTCCCTTCACCTCAAATAAGCCTAGAGGTGTTTGTATAGCGGCTTGGAGGTGCAACATTAACATTAGTTTTGTCTTTATCGAAACGAAATGCACCTTTCTTCCTCGGGCAAAATGTTTCGAACTGAGTGGTGCGTTAGCTCGTAATGCATAATCTCATACACGACCGCGAAGGCTAAGCCAGCTTTTCCCGGATGGTGTACTGCTGGGGGGCGAAGAGACGTCTGGGTACCGTGCAGCCTGCACGCCCCAATGGCACTGCGCGTCCACTCAGACTGGTTGTGAAAACTAGCGACGCGATGCAAGTGGCACTTATAGTTTCAATCTAGATACTACATACTTTATCAACTCCGTTGGTACGGTATCATACTTAACGTTGAAAACAGTGTTGTCACTTTGCTCTCCATTTTGGAGATATATATGCAGACAGACGTATGAAGCTCAATATTTTATTGTATCTTCAATGCGTAGAGGGTAGAGGGTAGAGGATAGAGGGTAGGGGGAAGGGTGTAGGGGGTAGGGTGTAGGGGGTAAGGGGTAGGGGGTAGGGGGTAGGGGTAGGGTGTAGGGGGTAGGGGGTAGGGGTAGGCGATAGTCTTACAGCGTTTTGTTCATTTTGCAGGGAACCAGTTAGCTCCGTGGGCAACAAAAATCGCCCATTGAAACGTGTGGGATTCTATTCGGGGATTGAGCTTCATACGTATGCACGCATATATAGTTCCCATTTTGGATACGGAATGATGTTCAAATTGTTCTCCTAATGGAATGCTTCTATGCGCCAACGCTGAAGCGGTGTGGCGCCCGACTCCACAATCTTCGAGCATGCATTAAACAATGGGAATTTCAGCATCGCCGCTGTTATAATGTCCCCCATTTCACAGCAAACAATAATTGTGGAGCCTATTGGCTGCATTGAGAGACCACAAGGATGGAAAATATGTACAAACCCGCCTCGTAGCGTTAGAGTTATTACTTACGCTGCCCCATCAAAACTGTTGTGCGCCTTGTATCAGCGCTCTTGCAATGGCTTTGAGTGCCTTGAGGTAACACTTTCAAATCCAGACCTCCCTTGTAAAGTCAGTCCGAGGAAGAGTATCGAGTGAGAGTGTCTTCGAGTGAGTGACTCCTGCCACAGAATTGAGATTACCAAGCGCTCGGTCACACTTTGCGAGTCAGGACGATGAGGGCGCTGCCACTGTTCGAAGATCGGTGACGGTCTGAAGGTGCCAGACGCCACACGACGCCTTAAGACAGTAGGGGGCGCTGTTTCAAGTGTTTAGCCATACCAGATTATTAGGCGACCGACCGTGGGTATACGAGAGAGTAGGTTCTCTCGAACTCTGCCCGATTCTCCCTTTTTTCCGGGCTGACACATTTAAAAAGGGGGGGGGGGACAGATTTGATCTTCAATCTTAACTTTGATAGCCGCCCGAGCCCCCGTGGTAATACAGTCTGGCGCCCGCAGTCTTGTGACCCTCTCTTTTTTTATAGCTGCATGGCTATAATCATCTGGCTACAATCAAGTCGATGGTTTACACATGGTCGAACAGCACCCTCATTTTATGTATTAGCCATACAAAAGGCCACCCTAAACGCCACACACACACACACACACACACAAAACACAGGCAAATGGTGCTCAGTATGATATGATCCCGGAGTCAGCGACCAGGAACCAGGTGCGCCCCTCTCGAAGCTGTCCGGCAGCCGGGTCTGTGGAGGTCGCTACCGTTGGCGCAACCACGACCTCTGATGACCACCTAAGAGCTTCCCCCCCTCAATACTACACGGAGAGACCAGACTCCGTGATGAGTGCCCCTCCGTCTTGCAGCGCAGTCGAGGGCAGTCAAGGGCTGTCTCTCGGGCGACGCACTTCCGTGTACGTCCGGGGGAGGGCCGGGGGGAACCTTTCCTCGGATTCCCTTGGTGGTTTTGGGTTGTTGTTTTTTTGGCCCGGTCCTCAGAATCACTTCACCATTGGTCACGTGTTTCCGTTGTTATTGTTGTTGTTTTTGTTGTTGGCGTTGTTGTTTTTGTTGTTGTTGTTGTTGTTGTTGTTGTTGGCGTTGTTGTTTTTGTTGTTGTTGTTGGCGTTACTCTTCTTGGCCACTTGTACCTTCCGACGGACGACGACCCGCCGCACGACGCGCCGCACCACCTTCCGCAGTCCCGTGTTGCCGGTCCGGTTGCCGTTGCGCTTGGCCTCGTAGAAGCGGCGCAGGAAGGGCGTCTCCAGCGCCGCCGAGGCGTTGGTGGCCCGCGCGGCCAGGTCCCAGCCGGGGCAGTGGAAGCGCAGCTGGAAGCGGTGGGCCCAGCGGGCGAAGACGGCCTTCTCCGTGATGAAGAGGTGGCCGCCGTTCAGGCGCTCCTCGCTCCGCCGGTAGTAGGGGCACTCCTTCTGCTCGCCGGGCTCGAAGTAGTGGTAAGGCGTGGTGTCGTTCGGGTGATCCCTGCGGGAATCGGTCAGAGAGAGAGAGAGAGAGAGAGAAAGATAATCATCTTTATAGACACGTATCGACGTAAAGCAGAGCAGGGCAGGACAGGACAGGGCAGGGCAGGGCAGGGCAGGGCAGGTCAGGGCAGGGCAGGTCAGGGCAGGGCAGGGCAGGGCAGGGCAGGGCAGGGCAGGGCAGGGCAGGGCAGGGCAGGGCAGGGCAGGGCAGGGCAGGGCAGGGCAGGGCAGGGCAGGGCAGGGCAGGGCAGGGCAGGGCAGGGCAGGTCAGGGCAGGGCAGGGCAGGGCAGGGCAGGGCAGGGCAGGGCAGGGCAGGGCAGGGCAGGGCAGGGCAGGGCAGGGCAGGGCAGGGCAGGGCAGGGCAGAGCAGAGCAGAGCAGAGCAGAGCAGAGCAGAGCAGAGCAGAGCAGAGCAGAGCAGAGCAGAGCAGAACAGAACAGGGCAGGGCAGGCCAGGGCAGGGCAGAGCAGAGCAGAGCAGAGCAGAGCAGGGCAGGGCAGGCCAGGGCAGGCCAGGGCAGGGCAGAGCAGAGCAGAACAGAGCAGAGCAGAGAAGGGAAGAGGCAGGTGAGGCGCAGAGCAGAGGAAAGCAAAGCACCGAAGAATATAGTACAGGGCGGAGTAGAGCAGAGATTAGCAGACCATAGTCTCAAGATCAAGATCAAGCAATAAGATGGTACAGAAGAGGCGGCATGTACAATATTCAAAGGATATGAGAAGAAACGAAATATGTAATAAAGTTAATTTCTTAAAGTAGAATACGTAAAACGAAGTTTTCATGTATCGGAACAAAATACAATTTATGTCCAAACTGATTCAGTCAAAACTAATTCAACGGCTATTTTCTGCGCGGCCAAGGGAACATTTATACACTCCTTCGTGTTGGCTTTGTGGCTTTACCAGTCCTGGTGTTATTGCCCTTTCTCCTGCCTTCAAAGCCACCGAGCGAGCCGGCCCTCGAACCGGCAATAAACCCTCGAATAACGCCGCCGCTCCGTGTAAAATGCTAACCAGGACAGCGAGAAGGGGGGGGGGCAAGAAAAGAAAACGAACTCCGATGCTGAGAAAAACCAAATCAAATTACTTCGACCACGGCGCTGCCTATTGTCCAAACAAAACTTGAAGACATTCCGCGGTGATGAAGCGGCAATTATGCATCTAGACCGAGCGCGGTGGACCAGAGAGGGAGAGGGGGGTGAGATTGCTGGAGCAACGGCCCCAGCTGACAACATCCCCGAGGGCAATTGTCTGCCCGTCCCAACTCTCACCCGCCGTCATTTCCTGCCGCCCCTCCATCTTCTCCTTTATAGTCCCCGCGTGCATTATCATGGCCCAGCGCCACCAACGTCAAGACCGCCAACGCCACTCACACAAACTCCCCCGTTTGTCAATTAGGGCCCAATTATGGGCACGAATTGAACGGCGGTAGTCCAGATGTTCAATGCCCTGGTTGAGGGAGAGGCCGGGATGGGTAGAGGGTGTCGCCGGTGGGGGCGGAGACACGGGGTGTGAGGGGGCAAACAAATCAGTCGACTCGTAATTAGTGACATACAAAATGATTAGAAGAATGCGCTTTAAGTTCGTTTACCGATTTAGTGTAAACAGTGTCACGAGTTAGGGGGGCTACAAGTTTTGATATCTTCGGATACGAGGGGTTTCGACAACAACAGAAACAGCAGCAGCAGCAGTAGCAATAGCAGCAACATCAACAATAACAACAACAACAAAAACAACAGCAACAACAACAGCAACAACAGCAACAACAACAACAACAAGCAACAACAGTAGCAACAGCAGTCCCGGTAGCAAAAGCAGCCCCGTAGCAACAGCAGCCCCCGTAGCAACAGCAGCCCCATAGCAACAGCAGCCCCTGTAGCAACAGCAGCCCCATAGCAATAGCAGCCCCATAGCAACAACAGCCCCAGTAGCAACAGCAGCCCCTGTAGCAACAGCAGCCCCATAGCAATAGCAGCCCCATAGCAACAACAGCCCCAGTAGCAACAGCAGCCCCTGTAGCAACAGCAGCCCCATAGCAATAGCAGCCCCATAGCAACAGCAGCCCCAGTAGCAACAGCAGCCCCTGTAGCAACAGCAGCCCCATAGCAATAGCAGCCCCATAGCAACAACAGCCCCATAGCAACAACAGCCCCATAGCAATAGCAGCCCCATAGCAACAACAGCCCCATAGCAATAGCAGCCCCTGTAGCAACAGCAGCCCCAGTAGCAACAGCAGCCCCCGTAGCAACAGCAGCCCCAGTAGCAACAGCAACCCCAGTAGCAACAGCAACCCCATAGCAACAGCAACCCCATAGCAACAGCAGCCCCCGTAGCAACAGCAGCCCCATAGCAACAGCAACCCCATAGCAACAGCAACCCCATAGCAACAGCAGCCCCCGTAGCAATAGCAGCCCCAGTAGCAACAGCAGCCCCAGTAGCAACAGCAGCCCAATAGCAACAGCAGCCCCATAGCAACAGCAGTTCCCGTAGCAACAGCAGCCCTAGTAGCAACAGCAGCCCCCGTAGCAACAGCAGCCCCATAGCAACAGCAGCCCCCGTAGCAACAGCAGCCCCCATAGTAACAGCAGCCCCCGTAGCAACAGCAATCCCATAGCAACAGCATCCCCAGTAGCAACAGCAGCCCCATAGCAACAGCAGCCCCATAGCAACAACAGCCCCTGTTGCAACAGCAGTCCCATAGCAACAGCAGCCCCCGTAGCAACAACATCCCCAGTAGCAACAGCAACCCCATAGCAACAGCAGCCCCAGTAGCAACAGCAGCCCCATAGCACCAGCATCCCCAGTAGCAACAGCAGCCCCAGTAGCAACAGCATCCCCAGTAGCAACAGCAGTCCCTGTAGCAACAGCAACCCCATAGCAACAGCATCCCCAGTAGCAACAGCAGCCCCGTAGCAACAGCATCCCCAGTAGCAACAGCAGCCCCTGTAGCAACATCAGCCCCATAGCAACAGCAGCCCCAGTAGCAACAGCAGCCCCAGTAGCAATATCAGCCCCTGTAGCAACAGCAAATGACGACATCAAACAACTACACAAGCACCCAAACCAGCTCGTGCCCATTCATTTCCAGATCGGTTCGCGAAGAATACGAAGCGACGGACTCCATGACGTCGCCTGGCCGAATCGACCACCGTGACCCACCTCTCCCCAACCCCGTCATCCAATCCCGCTCAACCCTTCCTCCCTCCTTAATGATCAATAAAAACCGAGCCTCACACGGCCGGCACGCGTCCGCCATGTCTGGCAGGCAATCGGGCTCGTTTAGTGCTTCCCTACTCTGTCATATAGATTCACGTCGATTTCATTTTCCATTTATTTCTCTTTACCCGGGCCGAGCACCCCAAACCCCGTCGCTCCGCAAATAATTACAATCAAAACACGGGCCTTCCGTTCTTGCCTATTAATCAAAGACGTCGATGTACATCGGTACGGTGCCTGACATGCTGCATTAACATGGCCGTACATCGGACTCCAAACATCATCTCCGTTACCTCCATCCCCCGCCATTATGGACTTCGTGGAGAAGGAGGAGGAGGAGGAAGGAGGAGGAAGTGGAGGAGGGGAGAAGGAGGGTAGAGGAGGAGGGGGAACAGCAGCAGGAGTAGGAGCAGGAAGAGGAAGAGGAGAAAGAGGGGGATGACGAGGAGGGGGAGGAGAAGGAGGGAGAAGGGGCATAGAAGAGGAAGAGGAGGAGGTGGAGGAGGAGGTAGAGGAGGACGAGGAGGAAAATGAGGGAGAGGAGGAGGAAGTGGAGGAGGGGAGAAGGAGGGTAGAGGAGGAGGGGGAACAGCAGCAGGAGTAGGAGCAGGAAGATGAAGAGGAGGAGGAGGGGGTTGACGAGGAGGGGAAGGAGAGGAGAAGGAGGGAGAAGGGGCATAGAAGAGGAAGAGGAGGAGGTGGAGGAGGAGGTAGAGGAGGACGAGGAGGATGATGAGGGAGAGGAGAAGGAAGAGGCACTGGTGGTTGAGGAGGGAGGAGTTGGAGGAGGTGGAACTGATGTTGGTGGATGAGGAGTAGGAGTGGGGGAGGAAGAGGAGGAGGAGGAGGAGAAGTAGGATGAGGAGGAGGAGTAGGAGTAGGAGTAGGAGTAGGAGTAGGAGTAGGAGTAGGAGTAGGAGTAGGAGTAGGAGTAGGAGTAGGAGTAGGAGTAGGAGTAGGAGTAGGAGTAGGAGTAGGAGTAGGAGTAGGAGTAGGAGGAGGAGGAGGACGGCAGAAGGGGGAGGACGGCAGAAGGGGGAGGGGGCAGGGGAGGAGGGATGACAATGAGGAGGAGGAGGGCGAGAATGGGAGGAGGGGTATGAGGAGTAGGAAGAGGAGGAGGGAGATGTGGATGGAGAGGGAAAGAAGGAGTAGGCAGCAACGTTAATAAATAAAAAATCACCTCCGGGTTCACCACCACGTTGGTGAAAAGCACACTAGAGAGTCGTGAAAATGCGATTCCCTAATGACAAGGATCTCCGGGAAGGGTTTGGTTACTAATGAAGAAGTGTTAAGGACAGGGGGTGTGAACAGGCGGGGACCAGACAGCTGGGATGCCGGTCAGGCTATATGTGACCCGGCACAGCGACATGAGGAATATCCCACCAAAACACTTTTCGAGTAAACAACGCCTGAAGTCAAAATATCTTCTCAATTCGATAAAAAAAAAAAATCAATTTTTGTTTTTTTGTATTTTCGGAAAGTTAATGTATTGGAGGATATTATGTCCAAAGGATTTTTCGGAAATCCGTCTCTAAATGTTGAAAAAACGAGGATTTCGGGGGAGTGTTTGTGAACTGTTTTCATGAAAATGTAAAGTTCCTGCCTTTTTGAATGGCCGCTTTCGAGGAGTTAGAATGGTGCTGCTATATTGTGTCTGGTGCCAAATGAACGAGCGAAGTCCCCTTGTACTATTTACAACCAAGTTCACAGAGAAATAATTTTGATATCATTTGAAAGCTAATGGTATACTCTTTCACGTCATTTGAAAATCTCAAAATCTCAAAAGTGGGGGTTATTCCTCATTATGCTGTGCCGGGTCACATATGAGGAAAACTGGAAAAACCTGACTTTGACAGGGAAGATAGAGGAGGAAGACGAGCGGAGGAAGACGAAGCTTGGGCCGTACGGATATCGAACATGAAAGAATGGCGGAAACAACAAGGCATTACACTATTACTAGGTTACAGATCCGCTGCAGAAAACAGAGTTTTGATGGCGTGACATGGCTGGCTACCTAGAGAGTGGGGGAGAGAGGGAGGGGGGAGAGAGGAAAGGTGGAGAGAGATGGTGGGTTGGTGGGTGTGTTGGGGTGGGTGCGTGTATGTGGGGACGTTGGGGATGTGACTGAACCCAACAAATTCACGTCACAAGCAAAGGCTTTAGAATACACACGACTCTACGGGTATCGACTATACTGTACATCATACCCGTAGACGCGCGCATCGTGGGATTTGCTTTTATTCTGTCCATCGTCCAATGGATTCAGACCACAGACATAAATAACCTATCGATGGACAACAGCGGGCGCTAGACTGTAATTTCAGGACGCGTGAAAAAAACACGGGCAAACTTGCTCATACGTCACACGGACGGACTTACGTACACAAACTCAGTGCAAGATTACGCAAGATTACTGGCCAGCCATCCACGAGAAAAATTACCGCCAAATTTTGATTCATTATTATTTCTAATTAAACGCGCAAATACACATCCGTGATAGAGTATGTAGTCATCTCTGAAAAGGGCTTTCGATTTCAATCAGCATGGTTTCATCCCCAAAACCAAGTTTGAATTCATCATTCCGAGATTTATCCATATGTTTGTGCACATTGTTCATCTACTACCGCCCATGGTTTCACGTTTAGTCGGGCGCCGTCACCATTACAGTATCCTGACGTCGTTTTCCATAGGCGTTGTGTATGGCTGCCGGTCTATAGCTTATCTATGTCTGTGATTCGGACACGGCTCGATGGACGCGCACTGGAGCGCCCTCAACGCTGACTTGACCCCGTGAACCTCGTGACCTCCTGCCAGTTCACCGGACAACGACGCCGGCGCAAACCGACCGCCTCTAACTCCTATCTCCCTTCCCCCTGTCCCCCGTAAAGAGCACTCTCCAATCAGCCAAACAGATCCAGGCCCGTACCCCTTCGGGAAGGGACTGGGTAGGGGGGAAAGCAATTTGCCCAAATGTCAACTCCCTTCGATGAAATTTCCCAATCACATTAGCGTCCACGCTTAATGGTGCTTGTGCTAGCTTCCTCTATCGGTCACACTCTCTCCATCTCTCCCGCCTCTGTCTTTCCCTCTCTGCCACCCACTCTCTGGCTGTCTCTCTGTCTCTCTCTGTCTCTGTGTGTCTTTCTCTCTCTCTCTCTCTCTCTCTCTCTCTCTCGCTCTCTCTCGGTCTCTCTCGGTTCTTCTCGCTCTCTCTCTCTCTCTCTCTCGACTCTCTCTACCCCCTCTCTCTCTTTCTCTCTCCCTCTCTCTCTCTATCCCCCTCTCCCTCTCTCTCCCCCTCTCTCTCCCTCTCTCTCTATCTTTATCTCTCCCTCTCTCCTATCTCTCTCACCTTATTCCTCATTCTCTCAATCTCACCTTCTCCCCCTTCTCTCTCTCCCTCTCCCCTATCTCCCTCTCCCCTATCTCTCTCACCTTCTCCCCCTTCCCTCTCTCTCTCTCTCTCCCTATCTCTCTCTCTCTCCCTATCTCTCTCCCTCCCTCTCTCTCTCTCTCCCTCCCTCTCTCTCCCTCCTATCTCTCTCACTTTCTTCCCCATTCTCTCTATCTCTCCCTCTCTCCTATCTATCTCACCTTCTCCCCCTTCTCTCTCTCTCTCTGCCTCCCCTTCCTTTTCCCTCAGCGCTTAGGGAGCAGATTACACCGGGGCCTCTACACGCGTGCCATAAATGCGTACATGCCGAAAACAACCGCACGCATCTTCGGCGTGTATCTTATAGGCATGATGTCGGAGTCGTTCAGACATCACACAATCATTTCCAGAAGTCAACCTCGGCTACGATCAAGCAAACCGGGAATGTACCCTACCCGAAAAGAGCAAAAAAAAAAAAGAGGGCCATTGAATATAGAGGGGTTCTAATATCTCCTACACAAAAAATGAAGATATTTGCAAGCCAGTTATGACGTCCGTGGGAGAATCTAATAGAAAGTTTATTAAATTTGGGCTGGCGGAAGATTTCACTGAAAGGATGATTGAGTCTGTTCAAGATTTTTCGTGAGATTTCTGCATTAAAGGAGGGTACAGGTGTTCTATTTCACTGTTCAGACGGTACATCCCACATTTCGCTTCACGGGGGTCTTTTCCTCTGGCCTGCGATTCCACGCTGCTATTTTGCTTGGAGCTAATTGGAGCTGATTCGATTGTTACCTGCAGTAGCCCTCGTCCACCATTCCGTAGATATCGATCTCGTCACAGACGTCGATGGCGAAGAGCAGCGTCATCCAGCCGGTGGTCAGCCAGGTATGCGCCTCTTTCCTGGGGTGGGGTGGAGGAAGAGGAGGAGGAGGAGGAGGAGGAGGAAGAAGAGGAGGAAAAGGAGGAGGAGGAGGAGGAGGGGGAGGAGGACGAGGACGAGGAAGAGGACGAGGATGAGGACGAGCAGGTAAGTAAGGGAGGGGAGGAAGGGAGGTGGAAAAGGAAGAGGAGAGGAGGAGGAGGGGGAGGGCGAGATTGAGGTGGAGAAGGAGGAGAAGAGGAGGAGGAGGAAGATGAGGGTGGAAGAGGGAGAGGAAGGAGGATGTGGGGAGAGGAGGAGGGGAGGGGGAGGAGGGGAGGTAGGAGGAGAGGAGGAGGAGGGAAGAGGAGGCGATGGGCAGAGGAGGACGAAAATGAGGTGGAGAAGGAAGAGGAGGGAGAGGAGGGGGAGGAGAAGAAGGAGGAGGAAGAGGAGGAGGGGAGGAGGAGGGGGGAGGAGGAAGAGGAGGAAGAGGAGGAGGAAGTAGAAGGACTCGACTGTCAGGTTCACCACACCAGAGCACTCCATTTCGTGAGAATGCATTAGAGCAAGTATAGGCTGTGAAGCAACTTTCAGCAAGTTCAGAATACCATGTACCATGTTCATGTACATATGATATACTTGTGTGGTTTGGGGAATAATGCAGACACAGGAACAAGAACCCTCAGATTTTCTATCAGAACCACACAATCTCAGAAAAGGGGATTGTTTGTACGCGGTACCAGCGGTCGATTTCAACAAACTCATCGCAGCTTACGATCAATCGCAAGACAACGAGCGATGCGCAGAAACCATACGGCCTATCACAACTTACGATGGGTTATCCAGCGTAAGTTGAGTTACGATGCATCGTATAAGACTTTGTGAATTTCACCCCAGGACTCGCGTCCTCACCCGGGATCTTCGATTAATTCTCAGCTGATTATCACCCCCCCCCCCAAAAAAAAAAAAAAAAACTCACGTCGTCAGACCGGTCTCCAGCTTGAAGATTTCCTCGGCCATCTTGAACTTCTCGGGAGTCAGGAAGTAGAACTCGGCGTCCGGGTGGGCCCGGGTCAGGTTGGCGGCCATCTGGCGGTAGCGGGCCGCCTCCTTCTTGGCGCCGACGGCGTGCAGCCAGGGCACCACCACCTTCTCGGCGCGGTCGCGGCCCCCGCCGGCCAGGAACTCCCGGCGGGCGTCGGCGCTGGCGTCCAGGAAGCGGAGGTTGACGTGGCCGATGACCCGCACCGTGGTCCGCCGGCCCACGTCCCGCTCGAAGCCGGCGGTGGGCGCCAGGTTCATGCGGAGCACGCAGGGCGTCGCGTCGATCTGGGCGCCCCTGGACCTGTTGATCAGGTGGCCCGAGTTGGACACCACGGCGCAGCGGCCGCAGTGGAGCCGGAGGTTCTGCGAACCGAACGGCCAAAGACAACACCGTACAAGATCTTACGACTTTGATCTTTCCCCCTCTTCTCACTAATCCCTACCCTACTCCTTGCCCTTCCCTTTGATCTCTCCCTACCAGCTTTACTCTTTGTACTTTAAATAAGACTTAAGGCTTTGCATGGTGGGTGAATCAATATAGGAAGGTTTGCGGTGACACCATGTATAAGGTCTCTTAAAGGAAGAGGCGTTCTCCCGATGACGGCCAGAGCATACTGGTCGAAACGTCGAGTTACCACTCAGGTTCTTTTCAGAACAACACCTCTTCCTTTAAGAGACCGTATGCATGGTGTCACCGCAAACCTTCCTATCTTTGTCCTTTGTTTCTCATCCATGTCTTATTCACTCTCTTCCCCCTTCCTTCGTGTACTCTGTTTTGTCCTTGTCACTCTGCCTTTGAGAAAGGTCCTGCTAGGATCGAAACGTCAGGCCCACTAATTTTTAAGACTTTATTTTAAACTACATCTGCTCAGTTCGAAGTCATGTCTAGGTTTCTCAGCAGAGTCACTTGCCACGCGGCAGCATCAGAGGTGTCTAATGCGGATGGACTGCGCTGACTTCGTCGTCGCTTTCGAGAAAAGGAGTGTGGCTCTGAGAAGAGCCGGCAGAGTTGTCAATCAATGCAGTGCATGAGATAGACGATACGGACGCCAGACATTGGTTGTTAACATGTGGCTATTAATCTTATATGGCTTATAATGGCTTATATATACGTCGTTTGAGTAAGATATCGGCATTGAAACGCACTTGAATCCAGTCTTTTCAAGAGACCCAGCCCCAGCCCATGATCTGACACGCGAGCGGCTTAAGCCGCGTCCGCACTGGACTTACAATGGGTAGACTAACCGAGCAAATGGGTACATTGACCATTTTAAGTCCAGTGCGGACAGCCCAGGAAGTTTTCCTCCCAGGTAACTTACCCGACTCCAGTGGGAAGTTTAACCGACCAACTTCTGCCCGGTTAAATTGACCAGGTCAGTTTAACCGAGTCGATAAGTCCAATCCGGACACGACGTCTCGGTAAACGACTCGGTTAAAAAACACATCCGGCGCCCCGCACGTTACGTTACTGTATGCAAGACTCGTGCGGGCGCAGGGTAACAACGTGTTTGTGAACCTAGAGTACATGCACATGTACATGAGTCGGTTAGTTTTACCGATCGTCTCGGTTAGTTTACCCGAGTCGAAAAGTCCAAGTGCGGACGCCGGGAAGATTTACCCATTAGAATGTTACCCACGGGCTCGGTAAAAAAATTAA
>OX465113.1:3255155-3285435 GCA_949987565.1 Luidia sarsii
TTAGGTGCAGTAGGTGCACATCAGTGTTTGCGTGCAGTACGCGTCTAACATCTAACATAGGCTCAGGTGTTAATATTTTGTTACCTCAACACTTTAGGTGCAGTAGGTGCACATCAGTGTTTGCGTGCAGTACGCGTCTAACATCTAACATAGGCTCAGGTATTAATATTTTGTTACCTCAACACTTTAGGTGCAGTAGGTGCACATCAGTGTTTGCGTGTAGTATGCGTCTAACATCTAACATAGGCTCAGGTGTTAATATTTTGTTACCTCAACACTTTAGGTGCAGTAGGTGCACATCAGTGTTTGCGTGTAGTATGCGTCTAACATCTAACATAGGCTCAGGTGTTAATATTTTGTTACCTCAACACTTGAAGTGCAGTAGGTGCACATCAGTGTTTGCGTGTAGTATGCGTCTAACATCTAACATAGGCTCAGGTGTTAATATTTTGTTACCTCAACACTTTAGGTGAAGTAGGTGCACATCAGTGTTTGCGTGTAGTGTGCGTCAAACATCTAACATAGGCTCAGGTGTTAATATTTTGTTACCTCAACACTTTAGGTGAAGTAGGTGCACATCAGAGTTTGTGTGCAGGTGCGTGAGGTGAAAGCGAATACACCTCAGGCACTATATCATTCCTCAGGCACCTGAGGTGCTTAGCTGTAAAAAAAAAATGGAAACACCTCGTGCATTTTTAGTGTCAGTATATTTTCACGTTTTCACACCAAGTGCAGGAAGTACCCTCTGACAAGCGCCTGCACGTGCATGAATAAAATTATACGGCAGTTAAAGCCCCTACACAACATTGGTAAGACCGAAAAACAGAAATGTTCACAGATTTACATGAAACGTATACAGTTTGAAGATGGTTATAGTAGAAACCTCTCACTGAAATAGTTCTGCCTAAAATGTTGTATTTTGGGAGAAACGAGTAAAAGAAATAGTTCACGTCTCACCAAGATCTAAACTATTTTTCGGAACAGTACGGCGTTGAATGCTGCATTTTCGCGAAACAAATAAGCGGTTTTAACGATTTTCTCGAGATTCGGTTGGCGGATTGCACTGAAATTTTCATAGGTGTGCTATTCCATGCATTCCATGCATATAGCTCGCGTGGTGTTAGTGCTGGTGCGCGAAACCAGAGGACTCGGGTTCAAGTCCATGCACCACATTTTCAGTTTTCTTCAATTTTTGGAGGAAATAAAAACGACCCTGTCAGTTTTTTTCTGTTACTTTAATCAAAAAGGTATAAGAACAACAACATTGATGTACAATACGTGCATAGGAGGGGACGTGCGTGACTATGTACACTATAGACAGTTCCTGCATTATCCCACCCTTACGGTACCTCTACCACGCCGCATCGCAACGGGCGGAATACCGCAATGCACATTAATTAGACGAGAAAAAAAAACATCAACGGGAACTGAACCGTGGGCGTCTCTTCCTTCCCCGTGGGACTTGACGGAGGCAAGTAACGGGTGGCTAATCCTAGCTGATGGAGACCGGTGACGGGGACGGGGACGGGGACGGGGACGGGGACGGGGGGACTGGGGGGAGGGCGGAGGGTGGGAAGCAGACGCAGACGCCCAAGAGTGATGCCCGATGGGTGGAGGTCGAGACGGGTATACCCCGTGAATTCTAGGCGGCTCTAAGGACGACGATGTGTATATGGGGTAGGAGAGGGGGAGAGAGAGAGAGAGAGGGGGGAGAGAGAGAGAGAGTGAGTGAGAGAGAGGGAGAGAGAGAGAGAGAGAGAGAGAGAGGAAGAGAGAGAGAGAGAGAGGGGGAGGGAGAGAGGGGAGAGAGAGAGAGAGGGGGGGGGGGAGAGAGATAGAGAGGGAGAGAGAGAGGAAGGGAGAGAGAGAAAGGGGGAGAGAGAGAGGGAGAGAGAGGGGGAGAGAGAGAAAGAGAGAGAGGGGGAAATATATATAAAATTATATATAGAGAGAGGGGGAGTGAGGAGGAGAAAGGGGAGGTAGAGGGGGAGAGAGAGGAGAGGGAGAGAGAGAGAGGGAGTGAGGAGAAAGAGGAAGGGATAGAGAGGAGAGAGTGGGAGAGAGAGGGGGTAGAGAGAAAGAGGGGTAGAGAGAGCAAGAGAGAGAGCAAGAGAGAGAGAGAGAGAGGGGGGATGGGGAGGAGAGAGGGGAGGGGGAGAGAGAGAGCAGAGAGAGAGGGTTGGTGGGAGAGGGAGAGGAGGAGAACGAAGAAGGAGAAGAGGGAGGGGACGAGAGTGGAAGAGATAAAGAGAGAGAGGAGTGTAAGACCGAAGAAAGGGGGAAGGGAAAGGGGAGGGCGAAAGCAGGGACAGAGGGGGGAGGAAGATAGAGGGAAAGGGGAAGGAATTGAGGAAGAGAGAGGGGGTAGAAAGGAAGAAGAGAAGCATAGAGATAAGGAGACAGATAGAGAGGCGGAGAGAGGGAGGGAGGGAGGGAGGGAGGGAAGGAGGGAGGGAGGGAGGGAGAGAGTGTCAAACAGAAGCAGAGAGAGAGAGAGAGAGAGAGAGAGAGGGAGACGGAAAGGGGGACAGATACATGGAAAGGAGAGGGGGGAGATCACCGATGGCGGGGACGGGGACTGGGGAAGTAGAGAGTGGGGAGTGACGCTGGCACTCAGAGTGATGCCCGGCGGGCTGACGTTCAGACGGGTACCTCGTGGATTCTAAGGGCCTCTCAGGACGATGTGGGTTTTTCTGGTGGCGGGGGAAGGATGAAGGCGGGGAAGGGTGAGGTGAGAGGGGGCGCCAAGAGGCGTGATCCGTCAACAGGACTACAGGAGGATCGGAGGAGTCGACAGCGAGCCGGGAAGAGACGAGAGCCGGGCGAATTAAGGCGCCGGCCGCTGCATGTACACTGAGCATCAGTATACTTCTAATTATCGACAGTCGCGTCGTGGTGGCTAAAGCCGCGTTTCCACTGGACTCATATTCAACCGAGACGATGGTTACATTTTCAATGGTCAAATTTGACCGTCGTTGCTTCCCACTTGGACTTTTGAGTCAGTCAATTTAACCGAGACGATGGTTAAAGTAACCGAGCTGGCAAAAATTATTTGTGCACAGTGCATGTACGCCGAGTCGCGTTTTACCGAGTGGTGTGGTTCCACTGGACTAATCGGCTCGGTTAAACTTACCTGGTCACTTTAACTGAGCAGTATGCTCAGGCCGTCATCATTGTCTCCTGTTGACGGCCAGAGCATACTGAGTTATCACTCAGGTTCTTTTCAGAACCACACCTCTTCTTTAAAAGACCGTATACATGGTGTCACCGCAAACCCTCCTAAAATTAATGGTTTACCCACCATGCAAAGTCTTAAAGCCCCTACACAACATTGGTCGAGGTCAAAGAATAGCATCCATACGTTGTCTGAACCAACATATGCATTTAATAGCACACCTGTGAAAATTTCTGCTAAATCCGCAAACTAAGTCTCGAGAAAATAGTGAAAACCGCTTCATTTGTTTCGCGAAAATGCAACATTCAACGAATTGTTCCGAAATTGTTTTTTAGAACTAGGGGCTGAGACGTGAACTATTTCTTTACTCTTTTCTCCAAAAATGCAGCATTTTATAAAGAGAAATATTTCAGTGCGAGGTTTCTACTATAACCATCTTCAAACTGTATGAGTTTCATGTCAATCTGTGAACATTTCTGTTTGTCGATCTTGCCAATGTTGTGCAGGGGCTTTAAGTTTCCAAATGAGTAAAGTGATGTTTATGTCCGGAAATTGGACACTTGTTAACGCAGTGATGAATGATCTCCCTTTGAAGCTAATACACAGTGATGAGGAAGTCACAGTTCGTTTCATTGTTGCGCAGTGTGCAGGGATGCGCAACGACAAGGGGATGTTGACATTGCTGTATGGTGCCGCTTTAACGCAGTTGCCTTTCACGCCAATAAAGATAGCACGGTATTGGTATAGCTATATACGCAACGCTTGGGCCGCATCCAGTAACGTACACAGTATAGCCCGGGTGATTATACTCGCAGCCGCGTCCATACTGAACCACTCCTGTTTTCTTAATTGGATCATTGCGTGTATTGTACGACGTACGCCATCTGTGTAACGTATACACGCACTGACTGATTAGTAACGACACCCAAACAGGCCGAGTCAAATTTGTCCGCACCACATCATCGGTTTCCTTGTTTATGCCTGGCCCAGTTGAACAAACATGTTACGTCCAAAACAGTTCTCCCGTCATAAGAATGGCACCGGACTACTCTGCCATTCATACACGTTATTCGATCTGATAATTTGATCCGATGCTTATAGGACTCAAGTGAAGAACAAGATGGCTGCAATTACTGGTTTCCGTTTCTATGTTGTTTTTTTCATGAATGAGTACAACGGAAATCTTTGAAAGAGGAGCTATGAGTATCTGGCGAAAGTAGACGCAACTACAACACTGTCCGTATATGGCTGTAGCATAGAGCACTACCGCGTGAGAAAACAACGAGCATTTTGGATGATGACGCGTGGTGGTGACGGTGGGGACGAAAACGTGTTCAGGAGTGGGGTGGGGAGCAGCGGGGGGGGGGGGGTTAGAGGGAGAACACGGCGCGTGGGCTGCCGGGAGAACAACCACGCCGAACCAGTGGTCGATTTCACCAAACTCATCGTAGTTTACGATCGATCGCAAGGCGATGAGCGATGCACAGAAACCGTACGGTGTATCACAACTTAGATGGGTTATGCATCGTAAGTTGAGTAACGATGCATCGTCAAGCTTTGTGAGATCCACCCCCTGTTCTCTAAAGACTCAATGCACCCCCTCATTTAAGCTGACCGTTTATCGACAATGTTATCCGACCGGCCCGCCCGGTTGAACAGGCCCGGCTGCCTGTCTGTCTGTCTGTATGTCTGCCTGTCTGTATGTCTGCCTGCCTACCTGTCTGCTCTCCTTCCCCTCTTTCTCTCTCACCTCCCCCCCATTCTCTCTAGCTCCCACTCTTTTTTTTCCATCTGTATCAACCTTTCTCTTTCTTTCCACCTCTCTCACTCTCCACAACTCTCTCCATCTACTTCTCTCACTCTCTCTTTCTCTCTCTCTTCCTCTCTCTCCCCCTCTCTCTATCTCTCTCTCACTCCCTCTCTCTCTCCAATTATTTTTCCACCTGTATCCGCCTTTCTCTTTCTTCCTACCTCTCTAATTCTCCACAACTCTCCCCCTCTCACTCCCTGTCTCTCCTTCTCCATCTCTCTCTACCTCCCTCTCTCCCTCTCTCTCTCCATCTCCCTCTCTCCCTTTCTCTCTCTCTCCATTTCCCTCTCTCCCTTCCTGTCTCTCCATCTCTCCCCCCTCTCTCTCTCCCTCTCTCCCTCTCCCTCTCTTTCTCTCTCTCTCCATCTCCCTCACTCTTCCTCTCCCTCTCCCCCCACTCTTTTTCCACCTCTGTCTCCATCTTTCCCTATCTCTCCACCTCTCTCACTCTCCACCGCTCTCCATCCATCTCTCCCTCTCCCTCTCTCTCTCTTTCTCTCTCTCTCCATCTCCCTCACTCTTCCTCTCCCTCTCTCCCCCACTCTTTTTCCAGCTCTGTCTCCATCTTCCTCTAACTCTCCACCTCCCTCACTCTCCACCGCTCTCCATCCATCTCTCCCTCTCTCCCCCCTCTCTCTCTCTCCCTCTCTTTCTCTCTCTCTCCATCTCCCTCACTCTTCCTCTCCATCTCTCCACCACTCTTTTTCCAGCTCTGTCTCCATCTTTCTCTATCTCTCCACCTCTCCCACTCTCCACCGCTCTCCATCCATCTCTCCCTCTCCCTCTCTCTCTCTTTCTCTCTCTCTCCATCTCCCTCAGTCTTCCTCTCCCTCTCTCCCCCACTCTTTTTCCAGCTCTGTCTCCATCTTCCTCTAACTCTCCACCTCTCTCACTCTCCACCGCTCTCCATCCATCTCTCCCTCTCCCTCTCTCTCTTTCTCTCTCTCCATCTCCCTCAATCTTCCTCTCCCTCTCTTCCCCACTCTTTTTCCAGCTCTGTCTCCATCTTTCTCTATCTCTCCACCTCTCTCACTCTCCACCGCTCTCCATCCATCTCTCCCTCTCCCTCTCTCTCTCTTTCTCTCTGCATAATAAATTAACCGACGATAGACGCGAGTTACTCTGGCCGATATAATGGTCGGCAGAGTGCCGACCAAACGCAGGAACGTTTATCAGCGATCAAGGCGCACGATACGCCGCCTGTTTATCCACGCATCGCCGTCCTATAGACGGAATAGAATCCGCGCATTTATTGCAATTTGAACAGTGTCGCGAGACCGACAGAGTTTGCATCTCACGGCAGAGTACTGTAGTTCGCAGTATAGTACCCTGCGGGTTTGTCTCTGTATCCTTCTCGGGCGCCCTCTCTCTCTCTGCCTCTGTCCACTTCTACTTCGCTCCTCTCTCTCCCACTATATCCATACCTCTCTACCTTTCTCCCTCTCACTCTCTCCTCTCTGTCTGTCTGTGCCCTTTTCCCTCTATCTATGTCACTCTCTACATCTCTCTCCTCATCCGTCTGTATCTTTACCTCTTTCTCTCCCTTTCTCCTCTCTCTGCTTCTGCCTCTATCTCTTTCCTTGAGTTAAAGAAAAGAGTAATCAAAAGGAGATAATATTATGATCGGTTAATGACGAATGACCTTTGTTTTTGCCTAAGTTGTAAATGAAGGTTCTTTGCAAAATTCAAAATTCTCTGAGTCTCTGTCCCTCTGTCTCCCTGTCTCTATGACTATCTGAGTCTCTGTCTCTCTGTCTCTGTGTCGCTCTGTCGCTCTGTCTCTCTGGGTCTCTGTCTATCTGTCTCCCTGTCTCTATGTCTCTCTGAGTCTCTGTCTCTCTGTCTCTGTGTCGCTCTGTCTCTCTGGGTCTCTGTCTCTCTGTCTCCCTGTCTCTATGACTATCTGAGTCTCTGTCTCTCTGTCTCTGTGTCGCTCTGTCGCTCTGTCTCTCTGGGTCTCTGTCTATCTGTCTCCCTGTCTCTATGTCTCTCTGAGTCTCTGTCTCTCTGTCTCTGTGTCGCTCTGTCTCTCTGGGTCTCTGTCTCTCTGTCTCCCTGTCTCTATGTCTCTCTGAGTCTCTGTCTCTCTGTCTCTGTGTCGCTCTGTCGCTCTGTCTCTCTGAGTCTCTGTCCCTCTGTCTCCCTGTCTCTATGTCTCTCTGAGTCTCTGTCTCTCTGTCGCTCTGTCGCTCTGTCTCTCTGAGTCTCTGTCTCTCTGTCTCCCTGTCTCTATGACTATCTGATTCTCTGTCTCTCTGTCTCTGTGTCGCTCTGTCGCTGTCTCTCTGAGTCTCTGTCCCTCTGTCTCCCTGTCTCTATGTCTCTCTGAGTCTCTGTCTCTCTGTCTCTGTGTCGCTCTGTCGCTGTCTCTCTGAGTCTCTGTCTCTCTGTCTCCCTGTCTCTATGTCTCTCTGAGTCTCTGTCTCCCTGTTTCTGTGTCGCTCTGTCGCTCTGTCTCTCTGTCTCCCTGTCTCTATGTCTCTCTGAGACTCTGTCTCTCTGTTGCTCTGTCTCTCTGAGTCTCTGTCTCTGTCTCTGTCTCTGTCTCCGTCTCTCTCTGTCTCTGTCTCTCTCTCTCTGTCCGTCCCCGTTTCTTTCTCTAGCACAAGCTGCGAAGTACCGGACGGAGAAACGGAGCCGCCGGCTTCGTTGCGCGGATGATCGTGTCCGCCTTCCCTCTCCGCATCGGTGCGTGATGGGGTGGGTGGGGGTCGCGATGTAACCGTGCGTCCGTACAAGCGGCAAGGCGGACCTTGAATTCGGCATCGGGAGGGAGGAGGCGGAAGGAATAATCGCCCGTCAAACAGCTGGCAAAGCAAGCAGTGCGCTCAAACCTACCGCGCACTGCCCCACCCACTATACGATCGTATCGACACTCCCATACAGCATCGACAACTCGGTGCATTTATATAGGAGACGAGGCGGAGCAAGCGGTGTCGCCTGCGCACATAATATACTGCACGGCGCTCAAGCTCTCCCTCCAAAAAGACAAGACATTTATCTTTTGACAGGTCGATCGCACAGGTATGGGGCCCCTTTCCAAAAAAAAAAGGTGCTCGGTCGAAGCCAATGCTTATTTGATTTGTGGGGCGGCACAGATTTCACCCTCCCGCGGACCGACGGAAGCGAGGGTGCAAAGGGGGTTGGGAAGAATGGAATGAGCGTTTTGAGATGTTTGAAGTTCGGCAAAGGTACATCTCGTCTGCGACCGGATTGGTCTCTCTGTCTCTGTCTGTCTCTCTCTCTTTCTCTCTCCTCTCTCTCTTCTCTGTCTCTCTGCACTCTCTCACCTCTCTCTTTCTCTCTCTCTCTCTCTCTCTTTATCACTCTCTCCTATCTCTTTCTCTCTCCTCTCCCTCTTTCTCTCGTCTCTCTTTCTCTTCTCTCTCTCTCTCTCTCTCTCTCTCCCCCTCTTCTCTTCGCTCTCTCCTCTCTCACCCTCCCCTTCTCTCCTCTCCCTTTCGCTCTCTGATCCCTCTCTCTCTTTCGTCTCTCTCCTCTCTGTCTACCTGTCCGTCTGTCTGTCCCTCCCCATCTCCGGGCTCCTCACTCTCCCCCCCTCTCTCTCTCTCCTCCCCCGCCCTCTCTTCCCTTCCATCCCCTCTCTCCCCTCTCCCTTGCCTTGCCGCGGGCAATCAGGTTAGCGTAAAGGGCGCCCGCACGCGCTCAGTTCACCCACCCATCTTAGCACGCCGCCCATTTTCGCCTATTTCAGCAGGTTGTCGCTACGTGCTCAGATGGGTGGTGACGTCACTGCCACCCATTTTAGCACGGCCACCCACTTCAGATCGTGACACCGGGCCCCATGCTCAGATGAGACCGTTACCATAATATGGACAAAAACGTCATGCGCAGTGCGCGTAGCAGTTGTCCATTTCGAAGGCCGTGCTGAGTCGATACGGCCATTGGCAATGCAGCGCTTTCAGGCACGTTCGTTGACCCTTAGTTCAACAACGGAGCCTAGTAACTAGGCTTAGAAGCACGTACGGCTTGACCAAAGCCAAATGTTGCTCAGGCAAAAAAAAAAAAACCCGCAGCGATTTTACATGATTTGTTTGTTTCGTGGAAATCGGGTCTTGAATCACCAAAATGGCCAGAGATGGCCTCCGTAGAAACGCCCCGATTACCCAACCTCTCCTCTCTTTTGTCCGGGCTGCGTATTTGTTTTTTTCGCTGTATTCCTGCAAATCCGCGCTGCCTTGAAAAGAGACTAGCCCCGCGTAACAAGATCACACAGTGCAGCTGATCATTATTAACAGCAGATATAAATGTGCAATTAACAAGACATCTTACTTGTTTGTGTCAAACAACAACTAAGACAACAGCCAGTCACATTCTGCCCCTGCTCAAGAAATCCCAACAGACTGATCTCGTATTACGCAGCACTACATTCGGTCTCTTTTCAAGCGAGGATTTGCACGAATACAGCGGAATACCCATGGCTGCGGTGTAAGAACAAAGAATAATGCATTTTGTTTACACACACAGAGGTCATATACAAAAATGTTGCAAACTGCTTACTGACTAAATATACCAAAAAGTAAATCTAAAATTTAGTGGGCCTGACGTTTCGATCCTAGCAGGACCTTTCTCAAAGGCTTTCTCTGCCTTTGAGAAAGGTCCTGCTAGGATCGAAACGTCAGGCCCACTAAATTTCAGACACACAGAGGTCGTTAGTGCTTCAAAGAACAAGGCCAGTCTAAAATGCACTGCCTCATCAACAACAACACGTCGTGGATGGTGCTCGAAGATTATTAGCAAGTAATAGGGAATAGCTTCCATAACAAGGACTAGGGTACTTCATCGGATGCGAGCAGTCGTGGTTACGAAAGCTGACGTAATCTTCCTGCCTGCATGGTCAGTCTCCCGGGTGTCATATACGCAAATTGTTGTTTTCAATCGATTAAAGACTATGATTAGACCCACTCCGTGGTGTGCAGAGTGACATACACGGCTATTTTGACGCACTGACTCACCAAAATTGACCGCACCAAAACACGAGGAAGGACATCAAAATATTAACGCAAACAAGATAAACGGACGGAGAGGGACACAATTAATTGTAATCTATGTCCTTCCATGCACTGCGAACTAAATATACAGGCCCTACACAAACAACCTTATACCCCCCACGGATCCCGCGGTAATTTCTACCGTTACAATATCATAGCGTAGAGGAAAATGGCAGCTTTCACATATTCCTTGAGACATTTTTTTTCTACTGCTACCGGCCAGTGTTTTCATACACGTCTCTTCAAAAGCCTTCCCCTTTTTTTTGTGGTCAGGACGGAGCTGCTTCGAATGACGCCGTTCTCCTCGCTGTAGGGTTTCGCGTTTCGTTCGAGAGGCGCACTGAGAAAACTGTAACGGCTTCGGCAGAGAAAGGGAAGTGTTTTTGTGTTTTCTCTATCGGTTTTATTTTATTTATTTGTGGATTTTGGAGGGGGAGGGAGGAAGGCCTTGAATGAGGTAGGGCATCCGGAAAACGCTTTACTCTCAATTGAAGTGGATGCGGCGTGCGGGACGGGGGAGAGAGAAAGAGAGAGAGAGGGGGCAGGGGGAGGGAAAATAGAATGAGAGGAGGAGGGAGAGAGGAGGGAGAAGGGAGGGAGTGAGGAGAGTGGGGGCGAGGGAGAGGGGAAAAGAGAAAGAGAGGAGGAGGGAGAGAGGAGGGAGAAGGGAGGGAGTGAGGAGAGTGGGGGCGGGGGGAGAGGGGAAAAGAGAAAGAGAAGAGGAGGGAGAGAGGAGGGAGAAGGGAGGGAGTGAGGAGAGTGGGGGCGGGGGGAGAGGGGAAAAGAGAAAGAGAGGAGGAGGGAGAGAGGAGGGAGAAGGGAGGGAGTGAGGAGAGTGGGGGCGGGGGGGAGAGGGGAAAAGAGAAAGAGAGGAGGAGGGAGAGAGAGAGAGAGAGAGATAGAGAGAGAGAGAGAGAGAGAGAGAGAGAGGGAGAGAGAGAGAGAGAGAGAGGGAGAGAGGAGAGAGGGAGAGAGAGAGAGGCGAGAGAGGGGAGGGAAAGAGAAAGTGAAAGAGAGGGAAGAGAGTAGGAAGGAGAGGGAGGGAGAGATAAAGAAAGAGGGGGAGAGAGGGAGGAGAGAGAGGGAGAGAGAGAGATAAAGAAACAGGGGGAGAGAGGGAGGAGAGAGAGGGAGAGTGAGAGATAAAGAAACAGGGGGAGAGAGGGAGGAGAGAGAGGGAGAGTGAGAGATAAAGAAACAGGGGGAGAAAGGGAGGAGAGAGGGAGACAGAGAGAAAGAGAGAGAGAGTGGCAGGGAAAGTGAGAGAGAGGGAGAGGGGAGAGGGGAGTGAGAGAGAGATGGAGAGAGGGGGAGAGGGGAGAGAGAGGAGAGAGAGGGAGAGAGAGAAAAGGGGAGAGGAAGAGTGGGAGAGAGGAAGAGGGGGGAGAGGGAGAGTGAGAGAGAGAGGGGAGAGAGAGGGGAGAGAGATGAAGGGGGAGAGAGGGGAGAGAGGGGTAAAGAGAGAGAGAGGGACAGGGAGGTAGAAGGAAAGAGAAGGAGGGAGAGGGTAGAGGGGAGAGAGGGGGTGAGAGAGGGAGAAAGAGAGAAGCCACATAAAATATCGAGGCCGTGAAGTATAATTGCCACAAACGGGACTCGGGCTGTGAAAACAACGCGTGCATATGAGAGCGAGCCGCGGCACTCCGAGGCGGAAACAGGGCCCGCGCCATGTCACCCTTAGGCACGACAAACGCGATGTGGACGATGGCGCGTGGGAAAAAAAGGAGAAGAACAACTATGAAATAATACCCTGGAGATACATTTAACACGGTTGCGTGTGGCTTTCTATCGGTGGGTATCGCGGCTGCGTTTGGTAGACTTGTCCCAGTCGCGGCGGGTGTGGCCGGCCTAAAAAAATAATGGTCAGTCGCCGGTGGGGGCGCTGCCCGGACCCCATCTGGTTGGAGGTCACTCAATCAAGCTCCCTTGGAAAGCAGCACCGAAAAAAAACCCACCTCACTTCTGTGGGGAAAATGTCCACATCGAAAGGTTTTCTCAGTTTGGACCTTCATCTCGAAGATTCTTCAATTATGTGTGCTTATCCGGCTAGATGCGTCCACGAAACCACACAACCCTTCGAATCTTATCCAAGGGCTTAACGGGATAACACAACATTGGTCGAGGTCAAAGAATAGCATCCATACGTTGTCTGATCCAACATATGCATGGAATGGCACGCCTGTGAAAATTTCAGCTCAATCCGCCTACCGAGTCTCGAGAAAACCGTGAAAACCGCTTCATTTGTCTCGCGAAAATGCAGCATTCAACGAATTGTTCTGAAAAATCGTTTAGATCTAGGGGTGAGACGATTTCCTTACTCTATTCTCTCCCCCAGAAATACAGCATTTTAGGCGGAAATGTTTCAGTGCGAGGTTTCAACTATAACCATCTTTAACCCTTTAAGCTCAGGCCCATTTTTGTGAGTTTTGCATGTGCTGTGATTTTGTCCTCACAAGTCCACTTTTCTTGTCAGAAACCTCATCACATTATATACTATTCTAAAGCTTACATATTGAGCTACATTTCTGTGCAGAAAAAAATCCTCTAGGGGCTTTTGGAAAAAAATTGCGGCCATTTTTAATCTCTCATTTGAATTTGAAAATTTCATTTTTTTTCATATTTATGTAAATTTCATAGCCGCGTCTAGCTTCCAGAATGCGTAAAATATCGACACGTCCGTCCGTAGACCGACGCTCCGCAGGTCCCGTGAGAGGATATTTTGTCCCCCGCAATCACCTATAGCTACCACACTCTCATTACCGCCACTTCGTGCGGCATAGCAGCCCGACAAGTCGGGATCGTTCGAAACCCTGGCCCCACACCCGTCTCTAATGTTGCCCTGAAACTTTCAAGGGATGCACGCGTGTATACACTCCTCGCTTCTTCTTTTTTTTGGGTCTTTTCTTGTCTTTTTTTTTCTTCCGATAGAGGCTCGTTTCGACTCGGCGTTAATCGGTTAGGCTCTTCGGTGAAACGGGAGCAGGGATTTGGTCTGCGATCCGCGGTCGAAGAGAAGAGGGAGTGGGGGATGAGGGGGGGGGGGGACCGGTCGACGTTGTCAGCACTAAACAGGTGTTTAGGCTTGCGCTAACTATTACCATAACCCCCTGGATTATGGCCTTGCCCTCTCATAAGGGACCCACCGCTAAGTTCATGTCGGGCGCCCCCCCCCCTCCGCCCGTCCCAAATGTGCCGTTTTCTGCCGGGATGCTTCCACTTTCATTTGTTTTACTGCAGGACTGCCGCTGCCGTCGTCACAAGGAGTGTCTCCCCATGACATTTTTTGTTGAGATGCAAGGTTCGAAGTGCACGAGCAGCTAGCGTTCCTTTATAGCTCACCTCTGCTCTCCTCTCTTCTCTTCTCCTGTCCTGTCCTGTCCTGTCCTCACCTGTCCTCTCCTCTCCTCTCCTGTCCCCTCATCCCCTGCCCTGTCCTGTCCTCTCCTGTCCTCTCCTGTCCTCTACTGTCCTGTCCTATACGTCCTCTCCTCTTCTCACCTCTGCCATGCCCTGCCCACCTATGCTCTCCTCTCCTCTCCTCTCTTCTGCTCTCCTCTGCTCTGCTCTCCTCTCCTCTGCTCTCCTCTCTTCTCCTCTTCTCCTCTGCTCCACTGGGCTCTGCTCTCTCTGCTTTTCCCTGCCCTGCCCTGCTCTGCCCTGCACTGTTCTCCTCTCGTCTCATCGCCCGTATCCCCTCTTCTCTACACCCTCTCACCTTCTCTCCTCCCCTTTCCTCTTCTCTTCCTTCCGCTCTTCTCGTTCCCTATCTCTTCTCATTATTCTATCTCTATTCTCATCTACTTCTCGAATTTTTCTTCACTAAAACAACCAGTAGGCCTATATGTTTACTTCTATTATGGGGAAAAGCCTGAACCTGATCCATGGAATCGTCAAGAGCCTATTTTGTGTGTCTATCGACACCATCTTAAGGTCATGGGTCATCCGCACCCTTCCCAGGCCCTCCAAAAAAAACCCCACTAACCTCGTCGGGCAAAGGGTGAGAGCGACCCCGGCGGTGACTGGGTCTCGTGGGCACGACCGCGTTCACCTCGCGCCTGGATGGCTAGGCTAGGCTATAGGCTGTGTTCAATCGGAATCAATCGGAATCAGCGAACCCGATATCAGCGCGCTAAGCCCCTTTGGGAGGGCGAGGGAACGAGGTTAAACAGATGCGGACCGGTATACGGTGCGAGCATGCAATGGGGCCGCTGTGTGTCGGCCGCCCGCCTATCACCGGGGCTCCAGATACGCAGACACCCTTCCCCTCGTCTCTCCGGGTGCCATCTTGACAGACGCTCGCATATTGACAGCGCGTACCCCAGGCGCTGACTTGGACTACACGCCCGTGCAGGAGTCAGCAGCAAACCCTCCGACTCCGAAATGAATATCAACGTAATGTCAACATCGTTATTAATTTAGAGGGGAGAGGAAACTTGACTGGAGCGAGCCTTGGGCCTGGGGGCACTGCGAATGAACGAGCCCACCACCTGAGCTATCCATCCGCCACTACCACCGTAGCCCTCCTACAATAATTATACCCAACGTATACTTATTATACTGGTCACGGAGAGGTGAAGTATGAAGCCATGCTACACATCGACTCCATGTCTGTGGTGTTTGAATCTCTCATCGTCCTATATAATAACATTACTAGCCCTTTCCAAGAACGCGGCTTAGGCTTAGGCTAAGGAAATCGGCAGAACTCGTCCGAAGGTATATAGGCAAGCAAGCAAGCAAGCGAGACAACACGCAGGCACACACGCAAGGAAGCAAGCAGGCAGACAGACAAGCAAGCAAGCGAGTCCGAAGGTATATAGGCAAGCAAGCAAGCAAGCGAGACAACACGCAGGCACACACGCAAGGAAGCAAGCAGGCAGACAGACAGACAAGCAAGCAAGCGAGTCCGAAGGTACTCCTATAGGCGAGCAAGCAAGCAAGCAAGCAAGCAAGCAAGCGAGACAACACGCAGGCAAGCACGAAAGCCGGCACGCGCACAAGCAAACAAGCAAGCAACATGCACTCTAGCAAGCAAGCATGAAAAGAATATTAACAGGCAAACACCCCGATGTGACCAAGAAACAAGACTCAAACGAAGGAAGGAAAGATTCAGGGGATGCGGGAGATTCAGACTCCTATAATTTATACTCACCCATGCTCTGATACGAAGCTTGCCGCTTGCTCGCATGTTGGCGGGCGGACGGCGCGCTGGCCGGGTAGACCGAGGAGACCGCCGGCTGCTCGGACCATGGGAGCCGAGAGGCCGAACCGAAAAGACGGCCGAGTGCTGCACCTCGAATCGGGGAGGGGACGGGCACGGAGACGTCACATCCTCACCCTCCGCCCTTACTCCGTGGGTCGGGGTTCTGAAGACTGATAATTTGAGAGCAATTGTCCTTATTCAGTGTCGACCCTCCCTCCTCCTCTCTCTCTGTCACTCTCTCATTCCCTCTCTCTCTCCCTCTGTCTCTCTCTCTCCCTCCCTCCCCCCTCCCTCCTCCCTCTCTCTCTCTCTATCTTCCCTTGTCCCCTCTCAGTTTTCCTGCGTCCAATACAGTCCACTGCCGAGGGCGATGCATTGGTGGCTTCCGCTAGAGTGGCGAGCTAGCTGCTAGGAGTGCTCGGCCCACCATTAGCGGTCCCCGAACTCCGCTCCTTATCTGCAGACAGGGAGAGATCAAGTGAGAAACGAAGACCGCGTGAGGAGAGCTGTTGCAGGCTACACACGGAATCCTTTTGCAATTCTCGGCTTGATGATCATCGTTTGATAAACAAGAACCATTTCATAAAATTTAGTGGGCCTGACGTTTCGATCCTAGCAGGACCTTTCGCAAAGGCAGAGTGACCGTAAGGACAAAACAGATACATGTACACGAAGGAAGGGGGAAGAGAGTGAATAGGACACGGATGAGAAACAAAGGACAAAGAGTGAAGCTGGTAGGGAGAGATCAAAGGGAAGGGCAAGGAGTAGGGTGCTGGTAGTGAGAGATCAAAGAGAAGGGCAAGGAGTAGGGTAAGGTCAAAAGATTCCACAGTTTGTGGCTGAACCATTTCAATGAGGGTTTGCCCTTAATTGCTCGACGTGATAAACACCGAGTGCTCAGCGCTTTGCCCGATGCCCGATGAACATTATTTCAGGCAGCACGGGCGGGATTCGAACCCGCGACTCCCGAATTCTAGTATACCGAGCTGGTCGAGGTCGTGTAGTAGATTCGAATCCGTACTAGATTTCGGGACTTTGGGCACAGTGCATGGGTATTGGAGGATTTTGCCGGATAGAGGATGTGTCCTATCAAGAGGACCAACAAAAAAACATGTATACAAATGACGTATCAATGCGTCATCGAGACCCCCCATACTGTAGGCTGATATCGCCGAATCACAGCCAAGAACTGAAATCGGCGTCTATAAAAAGGCCGTGTCCGAAACGGGCGTCTAAAGCTAGGTCTAGGTCTTCCCCCTATTGGAAATACACGGAGATGCGAAGCCAATAGCACTAGCCGTATAGCTCTTGAAGCCCGTTTCGGACGCGGCCTCAAAGGCCCATTACAACATTAGGAAGATCTGGAAACATCGATGTCCACAGATTTCCTTCTAATTGACACAGCTTGTAGATGGTTATTATAGAATCCTAATGTTGAAATCTTACGGTCTTGGATGCTGTACTTCTCGAGAAATCTCCACTCAAACATCAACAAATGGTTGATTACTCGCGAGCAATAAACTATTTCTTACACTACAGAATGGTACGTTAACCGCGGTGACATTTGATCCTTTTTCTCCTTTCTAAGATCACCATTTGAGCTGAAACCTTCGCAGTATTGCTTTTTGTGGGAATGTGTTATGGTCTAATACACAAACTGTGGCAATCCTTTGACCTTGACCAATGTTGCATCATAGGGGCTTTAGCATCCGTGGCTCGTTCGCGCTCGTTTGAATGTTAAAGTTGCCAGAAAGTTGCCGGAGCTGATGAGAGTCTCCCTCGGGCGGAAGCGCTGGGTATCCCCGACAAGGGCTGCTTGCCCTCACGGGGACGCAGGCGTCCACTTTCGGGACTCCGCTCATCGTGCCGATGTCATGCACTGACGACGTACGACTCGCCTCGGCCTGCCGGTATAATATTGAACAGCGTGTCGAGTGGTATACGAGTGTCACGGAGTGCTTGAAGAAGCACGAGTGGCGATCCGGTGGTCGTTTCCCCTCCACACTGCATAGCGCGGGCAAAGGGCGAAGTGGCCGGTCTGGAGATGAGTTGTCTGTGGCTTTTACAGATAGTGTTTTCTGTCTACAGATTTACCCTCTCTCTCATTCTATCGTGTTCTCTCGTTCGTTCTGTCTCTACACCCACGTTCCTTTCCTCTCTCTCTACCTCTCTTCACTCGCTCATCTGTGTCTGTCTGTCTCTTTCTCTCTCTTTTTGACTCTCTCCCCGTCTGCATGTCTCTCCACCTCTCTCTCTACCCCTCGATCATTTTATCTATCTATATCTCTCTCCCTCTCCTCTCTCAGTGTCCCTCTACCCCTCTCTCTCTTTCTCCCCCCTCTTTCTCCTCTGCCTTTCTCTCTCTGTCTCTATTTCTCCTTCTCTGTATCTCTCTCCCCCTCTCTCCTCTCTCCCCCCTCTCTCTCTTCCCTGTGTCGCTCTCTCTCTCCCTCCATCTCTCTCTGTCACTCTCTCTCTCTCCCTCTCTCTCTCCCCTCTCTCTCCCCTCTTTTTTCTCTCTCTCCCTCTCCCTCTCTCCCTCCCACCCTCTCTCTCTCTCCCTGTCTCTCTCTTCCTCTCCCTCTCTCTCTCTTGCTCTCCCTCTATCTCTCTCTCCATCTCTATCCCTCCCTCTCTCCCTCTCTTCCTCTCCCTCTATCTCTCTCCCTCTCTATCTCACCCCTCTCTCTCCCTCTCACCCTTTCTCTCTCTCTTTCTCTCGCTCGCTCTCTATCTCTCTTCCTCTCCCTCTATCTCTCTCTCTCTTCCTCTCCCTCTATCTCTCTCTATCTCTCTCTTCCTCTCCCTCTATCTCTCTCTCTCTTCCTCTCCCACTATCTCTCTCTATCTCTCTCTCCGCATGCTGCCGGCATCCAAGCAGAAACCTTACAACGCAGTGAGAGGCAGAGCTTAATCGTCCCTCCATAAACACCCACACACGCACACACAACCCCCCCCCCGTCGGGCAAAGACACGGGATACATAATCGTCATTTCATCATCTTCATCTCCACACTAAGCCCCCCTCCCCCCCCCCACACACACACACACACTCCATGCACCTCCACACAAAAGTTACAAGAAAACGGGAGCCTGTCCCTACCGGCGAGTACAGCGGCGAGGCTAGCCAATAATTCATATCTCTCCTCCCATCCCCCATCAGCCGACAACGGCATTATAGTCGTATAATAACAACACAGAAGCTCTGAGGGCAGGATGGGGGGGGGGGCAGGGGATTTCGACTACATCGCAGACGCATTGAACGAGAGATTAACATTTCAATGACTACACGATGACCGATAGGATAGAGGCATATCGCAATGCCAGCCGTAATGATATTTTTGGGTTGTTTTTTTTTCCCCTCCTATACCTATCTATAGGTAAAGGCGCACATTGCTCCTCCGTTGTCGCTGGGATTCAGCAAGATATCGAGGCAGGAAATCCCCCCCACCACCCCGAAGATGTTAGATCTTGTTCCAACAAGGCCTAGATGTATATCGTTGAAATTGTTTCGAATTCTCTCTCACCGTTTAAGTTGATCTAGAAATGGGCAAGTTTACAGTGTTATCTTGCTTCGCGGTTTGTACATTCGAGCGCATTGTGGTGTAAAACACTGCGTGAATACGCGAGTTCATGATGTGGGATCCTGTACGAGTTCAATAACTACGGATTCAGTGTATACAGGGACCAGGGAATGGAAGCGGTTACAGTCCATACCCCTTAGGCAAGTGGGTTTTTTCTGGAAGTAGCCAATGAATTCGGCCAGGAAAGCGGTTACAGACCATACCCCTTAGGCCAGTGGGTTTTTTTCTCCGGAAGTAGCCAATGAATTCGGCCAGGAAAGCGGTTACAGACCATACCCCTTAGAACAGTTTTTCTTTTTCTGGAAATAGCCAATGAATTCGGTCATGGAAGCGGTTACAGACCATACCCCTTAGGCCAGTGTTTTTTTTCTTTCTGGACGTAGCCAATGAATTTGGCCACAGTATCACATGACTATTATGACACTGTCCGAATTCAATGGCTACGGCTTCGATGTACAGACGAGGGTATGGAAGCGGTTACAGACCATATAACCCTTAAAGGCCCAATACAACATTGGGAAGATCGGAAAACATCGATGTCCACAGATTTCCTTCTAATTTACACAGTTTGTAGATGGTCATGAAAGAATCCTCATGTTGAAATCTTACGGTCTGGGATGCTGTACTTCTCTAGAAATCGTCACTCAAACATCGACAAATAGTTTATTACTCGCAAGTAATAAACTATTTCTTACACTACAGAATGGTGCAAAAACCGTGATAGTTTTTTGTTTACCTTTTTCTACTTTCTCAGATCACCATTTGAGCTAAAACCTTCGCAGGATTGCTTTTTGGGGGAAGTTTAATGGTTAAACACACAAACTGGAAATCTTTTGACCTTTACCAATGTTGTATAGGGCCTTTAATCCAGTTTGTTGAACTGGACGCAGCCAATGAATCCGTATACATAACCGTGGCCCTGTCCGAATTCAAGCTCCCGAGACTTCATTTAGTATTGCCCTTTTTATTTGGAGCTGTAGTCCCGTCCCAATTGAATCGTACGCTATTTCGACCCGTTATATATGTGACCCGGCACAGCGACATGAGGAATATCCCACCAAAACACTTTCGAGTAAACAATGCCTAAAGCCAAAGTATCTTCTCAATTCAATTAAACATCTTTTTTTTTTTTTTTTTTTGTATTTTCGGAATGTTAATGTATTGGAGGAAATAATTTTGATATCGTTTAAAGGCTAATGGTACACTCTTTCACATCATTAGAAAATCTCAAAATCTCAAAAGTGGGGGTTATTTCTCATTATGATGTGACGGGTCACATGTAGCCATGATATTTGGGAGGTTGAAATGCCCAGGACAGCGGGTCGGGATATGCAGCAACGCATAATTATTCCACACGTCTCATTGCAAGAAGCATTCTGGACTCGCAATGAATGAACAATCTCCACACTCCACATCACGAGGGCGGCCAGAGAAGTCTTGCCGAAACGTCAACTTCAGTTGTGTGTACTCACCCGGCACTTGTCCGAACCGCGCGTGCGCTTGCAGTGGAGTAGTCTACCAAGCTGACGCCACAAGTGCCATGCATCTTACCACGTCGAATGTAAAGGTGTAACAGTGAAGTCATTGGTAACCGCGATTCGTTCGCGGCAACAGTATACTTCAGTAGTAGCTACCGTGGCACGCCAGCCAACGATTTCCGTTGGTATCCAGCACGGTAAAGATGGCCGCCTATGGATACCGAACGTGTTGCCCGGGTTTCCACCTATGACGTCCGTCGGTGTATGTAAGATCGTGGGCGGCGACACAGCGCAGTTCTCAAGGCGCGCATGCGCAAGATCTCAACCTGCCAATGCGAGTGATTTCTTTGCTGTTTGCGTGGGAGATATTGCAGTCATCGGGCGGCTGATAAAAACAAATAAAACGAGGGATATTTACCGGGTACTGCCTCGATCTCGGGATGTTGTAGGCGGAATTTAAAGAGTGAGCATCCCTCACTTCCGTCACCCTTCCGTATAGAAGATGATTTTTGTTTTTCACAAAACACACAAGCGAAGCCTTAAAAAAAAACCAGAAACTGAGTAAATTTAACGTCCATTGCAAGGCCGGACTATGATTAATAGATAATTTCAAGAAAACAACCTTCAACGACAAAACAATCATTATGAAATTATCAAAGAATAAACGTATCAAAATCTTGCAAAGAGTGGCGGGACAACGTCCGTATATAGACATGGTGTATAAACATGTAGGCCTACATTTAGAATATTATGTCACTGATGGATGACGAGAAGAAGGGAAATTGACCCAAATGAAGGAGGCGAGTTAAGATACTAGCTGGCATCCAAAAGGGGGAAAGTCGTTTCAAAAAGTGAAAGAGAGAGAGAGAGCTCAAGATAGGTAATAATGCATGGAGTGATTACCAGATCATTATCATGATGAAATCCCGCGAAACAGCATGCATGCGTCCTACGAGCTACCGGTAATGGAACATGTTGGCAACCTTTTCAGTACACGATCAATGAGCAGAGAATTGTCGCACTTTGATAGATCCCCTAAACCTTAATCTGATCTGACCTCTGACCAATTCTGGTCAAAGGCTTTCTCGGCTTTCTCGGCTCTTCTGCTCTGTCGGCAGAAGATGAGGAAATTCGTCGAATGTTGATATAATTATTTGTTATTCTCACCTGATATCACCTCAACTCACCTTATCTCATCACATCTCATCAGATTCCATCTCATCCCATCCAATTCCGTCCCATCCTATATCATTTCATCTCACCCCTCTCACCTGATCTGACCTGACCTGACCTGACCTGACCTGACCTCATCTCATCTCATCTCAGCTCATCTCATCCCATCCCATCCCATCCCATCCCATCCCATCCCATCTCTTCTCATCTCATCTCATATCATCTCATCTCATCTCATCTCATCTCATCTCATCTCATCTCATCTCACCTCACCTCACCTCACCTCAACTCCTCAACTCAACTCAACTCAACTCAACTCAACTCACCTCACCTCCCTCAACTCACCTCACCTCACCTCACCTCATCTCGTCTCGTCTCGTCTCGTCTCACCTCACCTCACCTCATCTCATCTCATCTCGTCTCGTCTCGTCTCGTCTCGTCTCACCTCACCTCACCTCACCTCGCCTCACCTCAGGCTCACCTCACCTCACCTCACCTCACCTCACCTCATCTCATCTCATCTCATCTCATCTCATCTCGTCTCGTCTCGTCTCGTCTCGTCTCGTCTCACCTCACCTCACCTCGCCTCACCTCAGGCTCACCTCACCTCACCTCACCTCATCTCATCTCATCTCATCTCATCTCATCTCATCTCATCTCATCTCATCTCACCTCACCTCACCTCATCTCATCTCGTTGATGATGGATGTGAAAAATTTCAGATGTGAACCTATAGACTCAAAACATAAAAGGAAACAAAATGCTTCCCAATCTGAAATAATTTTGATATCAACTGCGTGTGACTTGTATTCTACTTTTCTCCACCTAGCATGAACATGTGAAGTTTGGGCTGGCAAGCTGATCCTCTGAAACCGGGACAACGTTTGCCCAAGCAAAAATGCTGGTGCTCATCTCATTCCACACAATGTGTCCACGTAAAGCGTACAGCAACGGCAGCAACACACAACGAAAACCGTGGTCGATCTACTTCGTTCAATAGTTTGCATCCTGTGGCCGCGATGAAGGCACCGAGAACGGATTATCGGCCGCCCGGACAGCGCAAACTCGATACCCCGCCGTATTATCCGGCACGGGTTCGCATGGAAGAACCTGGCCATATCGATAACCGACACTAGAAACCGGGACGGTCGCGCGCGGCTTATATATATTTATGCACACATGGCTACGCCCGGCCAGGCCATTGAAGAATGCATTTGCCAATCCGTATTGAATGTCTTTTCAAGCGATGCACATAATGGTGGCTTTTCCATTTCCCCTCTATCCCTTCCTACACCCCTCCCTCCGTCTCTCCCCCTTCCCCCTCCGTCCTTCCCTGACTCACTCCCCCTTTCACCGTCCCTCCCTCCCTCTCTCTCTCTACCTCCCCCTCCATCCCTTCCATCCTCCCTCCCTCCCTCCCTCCCTCCCTGCCTGCCTCCCCTTCATCCCTCACTTTTCCCTCCCTCTCTCTCTGCCTCTCCCCAATCCCTTCCACCCTCCCTCCCTGCCTGCCTGCCTGCCTGACTGCCTCCCCTTCATCCCTCACTTTTCCATCCCTCTCTCTGCCTCCCCCATCTCTTCCTTCCTCTCTCCCTCCCTGTCTGCCTGCCTGCCTGACTGCCTCCCCTTCATCCCTCACTTTTCCATCCCTCTCTCTGCCTCCCCCATCCCTTCCTTCCTCTCTCCCTCCCTGTCTGCCTCCCCCTTCATCACTCACTTTTCCCTCCCTCTCTATCTGCCTCCCCTCCATCCCTTCCTCCCTCACTCCCTCCATCTCCCCCTGCCTCCCCACCTCCCTGCCTCCCTCCCTAGCCCTGCCTCCATCCCTGCCTCCATCTAACTCCCCCTGCCTCCCCGCCTCCCTCCCTCCACCTCCACCTCCCCTGCATCCCTGCCTCCCTCCCTCTCTCCACCTCACCCTGCCTCCCCGCCTCCCTCCCTACCTTCCTGCCTCCCAACCCCTCCCCTTCCTCCCTGCCTCCCTCCTCTTTACCGACACATGAAAACGCAATAAGCGGAGAGATATCCAGCCGCTCTTTGGATACCCATGCCGGCCAGATGCTAACGATTACACGGTGGAGGGGTAACCCGGGACGAGTCTAACGGCAGCTCGTCTATCTCTTCGTCGAATAGCTTTTGGGGTTGGGGGGTTCTGCGACGACATAAATAAATAAGAACGCAATGCGATCGGCGCCATACGGAGTAATGATGATAACGACCCTTTATACAATGCACATAATTCAGGAATCAGATTCACCATAAAGATAATGCGATGAGAAGCTGATGTTCGTTCATGATCATTATTTTCTTGCTCAATCCGAAGAACAACTGTACATCGATCAAAAAACCTTATTATACTCGCATTATACTTGCGCAACATTCCATGTTGAGATGCGTAATATTGCAATATCCGACGTGTGGTCGATTACAGCAAACTTACGACTAATCGTCATAAGCGATGCCGACTTGCGTATGGCGACTATGGTGGATCAATCACCGTCAGTCTACGCCTTGTGTAGATTTCAGAGTCTTACGAGGCATCGTGTTTAACTCATACGATGAATAACTCATCGTATGAGTTGCGATCGGTTCCTTGGTGTCTGTGCATTTGTCAACGTCTTGCTATTGACGGTAAGTCGCGACTTTGAAAACCGTTATGATAGATGATGAAGGTTTCTCACTATAGTCCGCTTACTTGATCGGTCGTGGTTGTTGAATTTGACGCCCTCGCAGATTCGCCGCATTTGAAATGAAACTTATCATGGAGCGTCAATGGATTGATAATATTGTGGTCCAATTTAACAAATGTAGGGCCTTTTTACACGATTTAGTGACATTTTCTTCAGGTACAGTGACACTGTAAAAACTAACTGCACCTCATGCACTTCTGCAATGGCACGTTTGTCCCAGAATCATGAACACTTGAGGCACCTACTGTACTTCATGCACATGAAATACTGTAGCTCAAGCACATGTGGCATTGTAATCACTTAAGCAAAAGTCGGATGAGGTGCATGAAGTGCTTCATGTACAAGAACATCTCCCTATTCACTGTACCTCAAGCACATGGAGTGAAAGTGAGCATCACCTCGTGCGCATGTAGCGTGCACCATGTGCCTCAACATACTTCATCCATGTGCATGATGTGAGCACAGTTCTAACAGTGTAATAATCGCGGACAATAAATTCGAGCAAAGAGTCACATCCATGATCAAATTAGCTGCGAAGTGATATTAGATTGACACTATGATTCGCGCCAAAAGTGATATGCAGGGAGTAACACGGAACAGCCGAGCCGACGAATCGGGTATACCAACAATCCCATCCTGTGACGTCACGCCGTCGGACAGAATGCCAAAGAACGGGAGTGAAGGTCTTCCCGTGGCGGTCGACGGTGATATCTCTCTATAGAGGTATATATATGTGACCCGGCACAACGACATGAGGAATATCCCACCAACACACTTTTTGAGTAAACAACGCCTGAAGTTAAAGTATCTTCCCAATTCGATTACAAATCAAATTTCTTTGTTTTTATTTTCGGAAATTTTAAGTATTAGAGGATATTATATTTTGATATCATTTAAAAGCTAATGGTATACTCTTTCACATCATTAGAAAACCTCAAAATCTCAAAAGTGGGGTTTATTCCTCATTATGCCGTACCGGGTCACATATACGAATCAAAGGGGAAGTTGCCCAGACGAGCTTTCAATGCACAATGTCATGCACGCTTGCCTATAGAATTGTGCATCTCCTCTCGTCTCGACGTATCAATAGCAAATGGAGAAGGAGCTGCCACGCCCCAAACCGGCCTTACAAGTCGCGGGAAGGAAATGCACATGGCGAATCTCTGCAATAATTGTTCCCCGTTTTAACAAAAAATTGCCGACGAAGTTCAATTGTTCACATCTTTTTTTCTTTGTGCGATATCATGAAGCAATGTGCTGGACGGGTACATAAGGAATCTCAAAGGAGGAATTTCAGCGCCTTTTACGAGTCAAATTTGCAACTATAAGTTGCAGTTCAATGCGGGTTTTTTTTTCACGTTTCTGCTGCTTTGGTCTTGTCAATGGCTTGTCCCCGCCGTGAGTGAAATGCAATGCGACGATGAATGAGTTTACGCGTCGCATTTGCGCCAAATCAAATCTGTGTAGGGCACGAGTATCAGGTTTCCTCCATTTTAATCTATAGGTTGAACCATTGCTGTCACCCAACGTCACCCAGTATTTTCATTAATATTCAGTAGTTGTCATTAATATGCATTCCGTTGGGCCAATCACAATCGACCAATCCAAATTCAACCCATTTTGGACGCGGGCCACCAAGTCACTGAACTGCATGCTATCTATGGCCGAGGGATCGGAACAAACGATAGAATGTCTCTCCCCCAACAGTATAGAACAGTATAGAACAGTCCTATACTTCCCATTTTTTTGTGCCACTCTAACCAACACCAAGGGTCACATTTACATGAAAAATGACCCAAAACCCATGCACTCGTAAAACGCTGCTCGTGAATGTTCGTTCCCATCGACTATATAATGCGAAATGACGTCGGCTCCGCGGTCCAGTGGCCATCCAGGGCCCGACTAGTGGCGGGGGACGTTTAGTCTGTCCACGTCCGCGGCTGATCTTCGAAATGAATCATACGAACTGTGTCGATAACGCCCTTCTTTCTGTGTTGATGGAGTGCTGGAGGCGAGGGATTTTTGTTTTATGGAAGCGAGCCTTTTCGGACTGCATGACCCGAGTCTTCAATCAAACTGAGGATCTCCACATTCACGTCTCTTTAATAACCTCTTTGTATCATCTTTACCTCTCCCCCTCTCTACTTGTGTCTGTGCCTCTGTACTGTCTGTCTCTCTATCTGTCCATGTCACTGTCCCTGTCAATGTGTCTGTCTCTGTCCCTGTCCCTGTCTCTGTCTCTGTCTCTGTCTCTGTCTCTGTCTCTGTTTCTGTCTATGTCTCTGTCTCTGTCCCTGTCTCTGTCACTGTCTGTCTCCGATTTTGTCTCAGTCTATCTATTCATGTCCCTGTCTGTCTGTCTGTCTGTCTGTCTGTCGCTGTGTCTGTCTGTCTGTCTGTCTGTCTGTCTGTCTGTCGGGCTGTGTCTGTCTATATATATATATATTTATATATATATATATATCTGTCTCTGTCTCTGTCTCTCTCTTTCTCTATCTCAGTCTCTGTTTTTGTTTCTGTATCTGTCCCTGTCTCTGTCACTCGCTGCCTCTCTGTCCCTGATCTGTCTCTGTCTATCTCCCTGTCTCTGTCACTGTCTGTCTCCGATTTTGTCTATGTCTGTCTATTCATGTCCCTGTCCCTGTCTCTTTCCCTGTCTTTGTCTGCCCCTATCTTCGTCTGTGTCTGTCTGTCTGGCTGTCTGTCTGTGTCTGTGTCTGTGTCTGTGTCTGTGTCTGTGTCTGTGTCTCTGTCTCTGTCCATGTCTATGTTTCTCTCTCCCTCTCTCTTTCTCTATCTCAGTCTCTGTTTTTGTTTCTGTATCTGTCTCTGTCTCTGTCACTCGCTGCCTCTCTGTCTCTGTCTCTGTCTCTGTCTCCGTCTCTGTCTCTACCTCTCCCTCTGTCTCTGTCACTCTCTGCCCCTCTCTCTCTGTCCCTATCTCCTTCACACTACATATGTATATCTGCTCTCTCTCAAAACCTAAGGGTCACAAATGGCGCTGAAAAGTTTTCAAGTCAATACCTGTCCATTTTCGATATCTTGTAAGGGCAGGCTATAATAATTGAACATCTATCCCTTTTAGGAGGCTGTAAAGCAGGTGATGACGTCACCTGCGAAGAGAGCCTCCGTTCGCACTTCCGAGAAAAAAAAGGAAGGGGGAGATGATGACATCCAAATAACTGGGCATCGCCCGAAGGAGACGGACGCCAGGTTTACACAGACGACAGCCGGCTACGCACCGCGCCGCACAGCAGGCGCGCGCGCGAGCTTCCCTTCTGGCCGACAACCCGACGGCCAAAACGTGTGGCCGCTGCGCAAGCTTAAAAATAGACGCATTAGTGCGGGGGTGGGGGTGGGGGAACGCTGCCGCGCACGCGAAATTCGAAATGGTCACAATTCAATTAATCGCTGAAATTCCAGCGCCGGGTAGCCCGCTGACTATTGTGCAGAATTGTGTTTTGACGCCATCTTCCAGAGAATGTCTTCACCCCCCCCCAACCACCTCACCCCCTCTCTTCTTTCATTTTTTTTTACACGGTCACAAATTTAATCAGAATCTCCGTATAGCGGAGGATTCGGCGAATACACACACGGCTCTCGGTACATATTATGATAAGGGACTGAACGCCGAGCGGTCGTATCTTCCTGATTGAAGAGACGGCTCGCGAATTCATGTTCGCACAGAAAAACCATTATCATAATGGCCGGTTGCACGTACAAAGCGCGCGCACAATGCAGACTGGCGTAGGGAAAAGGGCACTTACGAAAAAAAAAATGAAGGTGTGATGCATTCCCGACTATACACTCGCCGGCCCGTCTCCGGAACACTTTTACACATTTTCTGTTCTTCTCTTTTTGGTCACCCTCTGTTGCCATGACGACTGGCTGTCTCGGGCGTACGGTCGCCATGGAAACGAGGCGTGTCTCCATTGAGCTGCCATTTGTTCTCTTCTCAGCGGCCACATTCGCACTGGCTGCGAATGGGACTGCGTCGTCTCACGCATTAAAAATGTTCCCGACAGATTGGACGCATCGGTATTTTCCTAAGACGAGGGCCCAACTTCTTCATGGGGCCGCTTGAAGCCCCTACACAACATTGGTCGAGGTCAAAGAATAGCATCCATACGTTGTCTGATCCAACGTATGCACGAAATGGCATGCCTGTGAACATTTCAGCTCAATCCGCCAACCGAGACTCGAGAAAATCGTGAAAACCGCTTCATTTGTTTCGCGAAAATGCAGCGTTCAACGCCGTACTGTTCCGAAAAAAATAGTTTAGATCTGGGTGAGACGTAAATTATTTCTTTTACTCATTTCTCCTAAAATATAACATTTTAGGCAGAAATATTTCGGTGAGAGGTTTCTACTATAACAAAAAAATCCAAAGCTTCAACATCAACAGAAAGCCCCAACCTGTGTTTCCAGGCTTTGGATAACAGAGACGAAGCTGTAGCCGAAGCCTGAGCCAAGATATTGAAAAAGGAACCTCGTTTTCACTTCTTTCGATAAAGGTATAAAAATTATTAAGTCGAACGGTTACAGCATTCGTCTGCAGTGCAGAAGGATGTTGGTTCGAATCCCGTTCGGACCAGAAGCTGGGAAAATTCTCTCTCTCTCTCTCCCTCTCTCTCTCTCTCTCTCTCTCTCTCCCTCTCCCTCTCCCTGTCCTAATCTCCCTCTCCCTCTCTCTCTCCCCCTCCCTCTCCCTCTCCCTCTCCCTCTCCCTCTCCCTCTCCCTCTCCCTCTCCCTCTCCCTCTCCCTCTCCCTCTCCCCTCCCTCTCCCTCTCCCTCTCCCTCTCCCTCTCCCTCTCCCTCTCTTCCTCTCCCTCTCCCTCTCCCTCTCTCCCTCTCCCTGTCCCAATCTACCTCTCTCTCTCTTCCCCTCCTCCTCCCAGCCCCCTCTCTCTCCACCCGGCAGCGAATGGCTCTCTTTACAGCTGGGAGAAGGTTGAAAGGCGGCGAGGAAAGGAACTGGCCACCCTACCTCAGTCATCACGCCGTGGCCTTGTCAATGCAATATTTTCTAAAGGCACCCCAAGCCATTGATAGCATGGAAGATGACGTATTGGTAGTTTTCCGCATTATAACGGCACAAGAATTGCTCTTCGATTGAATCTTGAGATGACAGTAAGAAGGGAATCTCAAAACATAAGAGTGCCCTAGGTTTTGATCCTAACGTTCTTCCTTAGAAGAAGGTACTGATAGGATCGAAACATCGGGCCCTTTTTTTAAATTTTGCTCTTTGCTCAGTACGCGGTTTGCAACATTTTTTTGGTAATACAGCAAATAGGGAACATTTCGTTTATCAGAATTTGACAGACAAGAAATAATAACATCACCGATGAAGTCATTTTCCTGCTTACGCCGATGCTCTGGCGAGCTCTGACAGGGCACTGCCGGTCACGCACTAACCTCTGTCACCGCTCTTGGTAAACGAAAGATAACTCCAGAGTCGACGAGGGTGAGATGCACTGCCGTTCACCGCATCTCAGCTCGGCTCACAGACAGACGGGGCGGTGTATACGGACCGATGCAGTGGACTGGAGAAAATGACGTTGCCCTGGCCGGACCGTAGTGGCTGGAGTGTCTCCTATATACACGCACGAGTGTTCCTGATAGGTGTTTGTGTGTGGGGGATGGGGGGGGGGGTCGTCCGGCCGCCGAATTGAAATTTCCGACCGCCAATGAGCCAGCCAGAGTGCCGACCGCGTCGATCATCTCTGCCGAGTAATAGACTCGGCCAGCCCAGGGGTCGTCTCGCTGACAGACGGCGTGTCGGTGACTTAGACCGCACCCCCAACGCTTTAAACACGAAGAAAAGGGACCTACGTCCGCGATGCGAGCTTTTATTATGAAGCTGTAGCCCGGCGTGTCAGGACGCGACCGGGCTAGAGCGTGGAGCGCGCGCACTCCGGGCCGCTTGTTTGCCGGGTCGAACGACGCCACCGGCTCTGTGTTTGCCGAGTAACCGCCCCCACCCCTCTCCACCAAAGCCAGGCCGCGGTCCCTCGGGTCCGTTTGGCTCCATTTCGTGAGGAGGGGGTGGGGGTTGACCCCCCCCCCAAAGAAAAAGGACGGGAATTATCCCCCCTGCCCGATTTAACGGACGAAGATACGGGTTCCCTTTTCGACTCGAACGAGGCCGGCTATACGCG
>OX465113.1:3285635-3373135 GCA_949987565.1 Luidia sarsii
TATACGGTAATGGTTGTATCTTGTGACCTAAGATGGCGCCTATGACCTACTCCAATGTCAAAATGCATGTCGGAATCATGGTTGCTCTCCATTTTCGAAAACCTTGTGTAGGCATACCGTATTGTAGACAATCATCTGTCCGAAGGAATTGTGCATGATGACCTGGAAGTAACAACGTTAGAGCCAAATAAGACTTAAGGCTTTGCATGGTGGGTGAATCAATATAGGAAGGTTTGCGGTGACACCATGTTTAAGGTCTCTTAAAGGAAGAGGTGTGGTTCTGAAAAGAACCTGAGTGGTAACTCGACGTCATCAGGAGAACGTTAGAGCCGTTTTTGTTTTTATCGAAAAGTGGTTTCCGTGACTGCGCGTTGCCTCGTCGTATTTCTCGCGGTGTTAACCCTGGATTTCGGCAGCGTATGGACATGTTTTTGATACATGTACCATTGAAAAGCCATTGATGTGGTCTTTTTTTTTTGCAGTGGTGGGGAAACAATGTCGACAACTCAAATTTGGACGAAGATCCTCATTATGCGGCACCGGTTCCCATGTGTGCTATACTCTCTAAATGCAAAAGGGTGAATAATCCACTCGCACAAAGAGAGAAATGTTCTTCAAGCAAAGCCAAAACCGCTCAGAAAGAGTGAGAACAACAGTAACACCGCTAAGAATGGAGTCAAACACCACTCTATAGAGGAGCCATAATGGAGGACAACTATTTTTTTTTTAGTGGAGTCCTCCATAATTATGGCTCCTTAAAGCCCCTACACAACATTGGTCGAGGTCAAAGAATAGCATCCATACGTTGTCTGATCCAACATATGCATGACATAGCACACCTGTGAAAATGTCAGCTCAATCCGCCAACCGAGTCTCGAGAAAATGCAGCATTCAACGCCGTACTGTTCCGAAAAATAGTTTAGATCTCGGTGAGACGTAAACTATTTCCTTTTCACGGTTCTCCCAAAATACAACATTTTAGGCAGAAATATTTCAGTGCGAGGTTTCTACTATAACCATCTTCAAACTGTATAAGTTTCATGAAAACCTGTGAACATTTCTGTTTTTCGATCTTACCAATGTTGTGTAGGGGATTTAAACAAGGGTGGGATTTCAACTCCACTCTTAGCGGTTTTCACATCTTTTGCAGTATTTTCACTCTTTTTGAGCGGTTTCGGCTTTTTGGGAGCGAACTTCACTCCTTGAGAGAGTGAATTATTCACTCTTTTTTTTGCATTTAGAGAGAGTACAATGCTCGTGGGTATTCTAAACATCGGTGTCGGATTTTTAATGATTTTTCGGTTCTGTTTTTGCTCGGCGGCTTCCTGATCACGCAGGGTCGTCTCCTCTGCAAAATCAAACAGCGAGGTGACCCGCTTCCGCCCCGTTGACCACGAAACAACCCCACGCATGCCTCGGGGATCAAAAATCAAGCTTAGAAAAAACGCAGTGGCTGTTGTTACGGCAGTCGACCGTGTGGCTCCCTGACTTCACAGTATTTGTCAGGATGTTTAGCTCTTGGAACCAGACTATCAGCTAATAGACTGGTTCAACCAGCCTGCAATGCTGACGAAATACAATCAAGTCAGGGAACCACACGGACGACTGCCGTAACAACAGCCACTGCGTAGAAAAAAAGGTACATGCACGCAGAAACAGTAGCACCATTATATTATGTGCAAAGGGGTTGTTTAGAAAGTATTCTTGCTCATTTCCTACACGCACATTCAATCATTGCACCCACATTCATTTGTGTATACTTGTGGAGACATTGCTTTGTTCTTATGTACTACAGGCATCTCGTCAAAAAGATTATCGGTTGAGTATCAGATGATTTAACCCGTCCGATGTCGTTTCCACCGGATAGCCATCGTGAATGTTTCACCCCAGAGTCCAGTGCAATCGGCTTTCTACCGGGGGAAATTGTATCGGTCGGATGAATTCAACCGGCACTCAACCGAGGATGTTTTTGACAAGAGGCCATTATACAATCGTGTGAGAAACGATCGATGTTATAAAAATGCTCCCATTTCAACCACGTTCAATTTCCTGCAGCGGGGTAGACATTCGGAGCATAATGTCCCTAGTAATATAGCGCTTCAATTTGCGACGGATTCTTACCCGCGTGAAAACCGTGTGGAGACCTATGCACCTTTACAATTTCCCAGTGGAGACCTATTCAACCTATTGGATTAGGTCTCCACAGGGCACTATAGATATGCGCCTATACTGCTTTCTAATCTGTGATTCATGGAACCTCAACACAGCACATCCACAATGCATCAAAAATAAAAACTCACCCATTGAGCCAAAATAATCTGTTGCCAACTTTAGACTCGCATAATTCCACACAGGAAACTGTGTCCAAAAAACACCTTCAACATAGGCTGCTCTTTATGTCACACGTGATTGGCAATGCCAGCGCGCAGTGATACATTGAAGACGACACAAATAGGCGGTGGGTATAGGGGGGGGGGGGAGAAAAATAAGCTAGATACGCTAGACGACTGCGTTATTAAAAGCCTGTCTTATCTGCTCAACCCATCGGAGGCTGGCCAACATTTCCCAGCGGAGAGCTACTCACGATGGTCCGGTTTAATAAGGCGAGTTATATATAATAGTGGGCAGACCACTCGTCCTGGGGCAACACAGGCTATGGATCCAGTATGCCTGCGCAATCAACTAACCCCAGGCTCAGGATCCATCCATCCGTCCAACCAACCAATCCCCTGAGCTTCAGCTGGCCCTCAATAATTCCCGCGTGTTCAGAGGGGAACTTCAGTCTCCGTGGACATGTAGTATAATTATTGATTGACATTGATCGATGTATTTTCTATTATAAATGCAAATAAAGGAAAAACAGAGAGGAAACTTTTTGAACAATTATTATTGTGTAACAAAAAATGGCGAAGAAAAAACTTTGACTGGACCGAGACTTGAACTACTGCTTTTTTTACGTACCGGCGCTATACCATCTCATCTAATCCAGCTCTTAGGTGACGGCCTTCCCAAAATAGTATCTTTGGCGGGATGGAGGCGCCAGTCAGAAGCAATTCAACCAGTGTATATCTCCAGGGATCACGCCCCCGTTTTCTTTCAGATGCAAACAACCAATCGCTGTAGATCTGGCTAAAATCACACGAAACCTAGAAGTATATTTAACCCCAAGGTTGGCGTAAGGATCATCTATTGCGAGTCAAACTCGGTACAATCGTATACTTCTGAGAGGCTTAATGTTGTCGTGCTTCGTGTTGTAGATAATTATTTGGATGTTTGCGTCGAAGAGAATGTAATTCAATGACGTTTTGCTCTACTCGACGTTGCTCTACTCGAGTGCGTAACCCTTTGAGTACCACATTGTTTATTCGGTACGTACAGTCTGTTACCGAATTGTTTTGAGCCCAAGGCAGCTTTTCATGGCACGTCATTTTTTTCTCTAAATGAAGGCTTGTTTTTACAAGAAAAACGTGTGCATGTATTTTATTCAGTCGAACAAGGGCTTACTTCTGGTTTCAAATTCAAATTGAATCCCCTCACATCAAGCAATTTACAGCCCCATTATTCTAACAAGTCTTCAGATAGATTCTTTTTGCAACAATTTTCTGAACAAGTTGCTAATTTCCAACCCATTTTTCATGATTTTATTTTTGGTTTGGATACTAATGGTTTCAGTGAGAACTTCGTTTATGATCTAGTCGTTCATTTGATACCAAGACCAAGTACTTAATTCCAACGAGAAATAGGTGACATTTTGTCCGAAACATCTGGAGTAAGTTCCTTGAACAATTCCGCCACGAACGTGAACTGCGGCTTAAAATAAAACAATCAGCTCGGGCGGGATTCGAACCAGTGCCATCTGCTTTCTAGTGCAGAACCACTTGACCACACAGCTGCATGGTCGAGGTCGACTCTACGGTTCGACTAGTGGCGGCTACCGCGTCGCATAACGGCTGCCTGGATTTTGTTTTCCAGCAGGCAATCGGGCAAAGCACACACAGTCAAGTATAATGGAGGCTGAAAGGGAGTCTCCGTTTAAAGCTTGGACAACACGGTGTAGCGGTGCCTGGATTCGGAGGATCGGGACCGGGTGCATAGCGACGCCTCCGGCGCTCCGAGTTCGGAGGTCCCGGCGCAAAGTGGTTCTCTAAGCTCAGCCGCCGGGCAGGCAGGCATCTGCATGCAGCTAGCCGCGGGTTGGCCGGTGATGTGGGACACATTTACCCGGTTGTGGTCATGTACATTAATTGTCCGGGGGACACATTTACCTGGATAAGCCTGTCCGGGGGATACTTTGATCCAGGTAATTCTTTCCACGGACACATTAATCTGCAGGGGGGGGGACCACAACTAGCCTGTACACCGGCAACAGCCATCAGTGACGTGACGGGCAAGAAGCGCGAGCCTGCGTGTGTCCACGCCGCGGTGGTTCGAGCGCCCTACCCCAGTGCCCTCTCTACGGTGGGGTCACGACCGTGTAGACCGCGGCATGCACTCCCAGGACACCCCCAGCCCTTGGATGGCGGGGGTTACGAAGACTGGCGCAGTCGACAGTCTCGATACTTACACAATAGTTAGTTTTGCGTGTTTGGCTCGCCATAAGCAAAGTCAGATCGCATACTAAGCATTTCTTACGCGCTTATTAACCCCACCCGTATTAAGTAATCACTCATACCTATCCATCAATGCGTTCCCTAATAAAATGCACACGTCCTGACCTATCCTCATTCAGGTGAACTCACACACACTGAGTCTATACCTTTGCTCCTTCACGAAATCCAACCTCGAATTTGTTTCTGCGTTTGGTTCTATGTTTGATACAAGTCACCTTCAGTCTACACGATCTACAGTAAGTCCACGACCAGTGACAACGATGCTTCCCTTATTTTCAGCAAATTTAATATGGCGTCACATTAATACGTAACTGTTTTTCATGCGTATGAGCGCAGCGAAGTAGCATGAAACACAAAAAAAAACTTCGCCGTTTTACTTTTGTTTTTGTAAAAAAAAAAAACCGGTGACGAGTGCGCCGGGCTTGTTGACCGTACTGAAACTAGCCTATTATTGGCAACAGTCGTTGAATGGACAGCGAGGATGCCTGGTAAACGTCATGGCTACATATGCACCCGTAACACCCATCGCTGGTAGTCGGTCATCATTTCTATTCGGACAAGGTCAATTGATTGAAGCGCCGCAGAGTGATGGTTTTTTCTTTTACTAGGAATCGGCTTCTTCAGAACAACAACCCGAGGGGAGCGTTATTCGCATCGATTTACATCCAATGCGGGCATGATATTTCCCCGTGGTAAGCGATCAGATGCTAGACCCTCCGCCGTTCTGCAGCCTTGATCGAGTGCTAGGCCGACGATTTAGAAATGTAAATCCGGCCATCAGAAAAAAATGCTGTATGGCGCTTTGCGCAAAACCGTTGCGAGTGATATCCGAGATAGGTGCAGCTAGCCCCATTCTTCGCTCATTATAGCTTACATGCGCACCGCCGTATACACCGTTCCCTCGCCCGTATACCTTACATCCGCACACTCCGAACAGGTCGCTTGCACCACTCCAAGGCGACCGCGGCGGCTGCGTACATGCTCGTACGCAATGTATACGCATACGAACTGTTGTGTGTGGTATGACAGCGGCACGGTCTGCGTGCCGTGCACAGCTTGGATCCGGCGTGGTATAGTGCAGTTTTGCGTGCGTTTGACCCGGATCTCTGACCGGTGCCGTACCGGAGAGACCGCCTTGCACAAGGCTATACTCCATATCATCGCCCATTGTTGAGGTTGACTGTTGGCATGAGTTTTCTCTCTCACTATAGCACTCTGTCCGTCCATCCATCCGTATGTCTCTGTCTCTCTGTCTGTCTCATCCCCACTATCACACATACTGACTCGCTGTGTGAGTTTTCTCCACACAGTATATACAGTGCATGCTGTACCCTCAACTAACACTGCCACCGGGAGGTCTACATGTATCTCTCCATCATTCAGTCGTTAAACAGCTGACAATGCTACTTCCATTGACATTAACATGCGTGACCTTTCATTTCCCCGGGACTATTTTAAGAACATGGTAACAGAAATCACAACATAAGAATGGGCAATCGGAACAGCGAAGGTTTTGCTGGCCGTATAAAATCACACGACGGGTACCAGCTACCCACCCACCCTCTCCCATCCTCCCGCGATTTGGCAAGGGATTCGCGAATGAAATCGCTTCAGGGTCGCATCATTGTCACTGTCAGCACTGATCGCATTCGGCCAGCGAGCTCTGCCTGTACAAGACGGACGACTAGATGAGATGGGTATCCTGCTAGGAACGACGCCGGCAAACCAATTGCATTTGTGGGAGTGCTAAAATAGCTTTAAAAAATGTATCAGTCCACGCAGAATCCAGTTTGAACAGATATCAGACTGACGGATTCGGCAGACAGACAGACAGACAGACAAATTGTCGGACAGAAGGAGAGAAAATCTAAAAGGACAATCACCATTTTTGTTTTGGCCAGGTGGCCATCTGCGGAGAACGTGACAGTGCTTTGTCTCAGTACATGTACTGCACTTGACATCGACAAGAGGAATAAGAAGAAGAAGAAGGAGGAGAAGAAGAAAAAGAAGAAGAAGAAGAAGGAGAAGAAAGAGGAGAAAGAGAAGAAGAAGAAGAAGAAGAAGAAGACTTTTTTTGACTTTTCAAAGGAAAATTTTATTTTCCAAATGAAACACAAAATACAGTTGACAAATATATACAGGCAAAAATAATATAAAATAAAAAAGGGGAAAAACAATCATACAATTGGAAAAACAAAAAACACAGTATATTACAAAATGAAAACGAAAAACATTCAATGAGAGGGAAGGCAACATTTCAAAGACTTTGATGAAACAAATGCTTTCAATGATAAACATAATCATGAATTGATGGTAAAAAAAAAATTGGTAATGACAATAGATGATAAGAGTCACATTCAATGATGTGAAAAAATAACGATTTAAATTTCAAAAAATGATAGGGAGAAGAAGAAGAAGAGGAAGAAGAAGAAGAAGAAGAGGAAGAAGAAGAAGAGGAAGAAGAGGAAGAAGGAGGAGAGGAAGAAGGAGAAGAAGAAGAAGAAGAAGAAGAAGAAGAAGAGGAAGAAGAAGAAGAAGTGTAAGAAGAGGAAGAAGGAGAAGAGGAAGAAGAAGAAGAAGAAGAAGAAGAAGAAGAAGAAGAATTTATAGCATGACAGTTAGTCAGACAGTTAGACTGTCAGTTTCACAGACAAACATACATAAGGAGAGACAACAGACAGACATATCGACAGTCAGACAGATCGACAGACAGACAGAGAACCATCCATAGAAACGGATAGCTCCATGGGCAGATACCAGCCCCCGAAAATGTGTAGAAGATTAATTTCCGTAACGATTTTAATTTCCCCGTTCAGAATTCATCCAGTTCCACTTGGACGCCACAGCCTCATTAAATGGCCCCCTTCCGTGGCCACTGATTTATCGCCGTCGCTTTTGTGATTTGAATTCCTCTCAATACAGCAACTCTCCAATCTGCATCTTGCAGGCCGAAACACGAGAGGGCTTGAAACTGAGACGTAAGACTAGATTAACGCGTATGTATACAATGCTCACGGGTATGAGATAATGTGACATCGACCATCCCGTATATCCTAAGTCTTGAATTTTTCAAAGGGGCGGTCCTCTTTCACAAAATAAAAAAGAAATTGCATTCACAGCCACGCGGACGAGAGATCATAAATAATACACTACAGGGTGTCGCACTTAAGGTACTAACGCGATCAAGGCAGTGCTCGAAAGAGCAAACGCTGGGATGTCGTGGTACGACCCTACATGGGGGCCTTTATACAAGAGTCGAGAGGCATAATAATATTTATCATCCGCCCTATAGTCCCTGCTAGGCGTGCGTAACGTGGGTATCATTACTTCACTTTACCTGCAGATAATATTGGGTGTTCTGGCTAGTTTATTTTTATTCAATACTATGATAATACATTGCACACACACTGTTAGCGCGAGCATTTTTTTTAGATTGGCGGGGGCTGTCATATTGATCAAGTAAATAATCATTTTAAGCTACTAAAAATATAACACTGTCTCGTGTGATAAGTTATGCATGCACAATAGCTGTGCCATGTGATATGCGAGTACTTATACTTATAGACTCTTGTGGATAGTTTTACTGCTAGTGCTAGTGTAATACTGACAGCACTTTGCTATGTTAACGATGCAGTGTGTGACTCAGTGTAGGGAGAACGCAAGGACCGTACCCCGTACTCACACAAGAACAAAATGCATCCCCGTATACAGTACCGCTCCCTCAATGCCCCGTCCGGCACCTAACCTTCACCGTGTGTGCGCCCAACGCTTCAGTTATCTCAGCTACAGTGCACTCACCGCGTGGCGAGCTGCTTTGCTATCACTATCAGCGGACCGTCGTCGAGGGACGTCGTCGAGTCTTCGCTGACCGCGTCCGAGCCTCTAGATCGGGGGGTCCGCCAGGCGCTCGTCCCGGCTCGTAGCATCCCCGCACTGCACTGTCCAGTCGCTCCCTGGAACATCACTCGTCGGGCGCCCGCCGCCCTGAGCTGAGCTGAGCTGACTTGAGACCGAAACTACGAGTCTCCACTCGTCACCAAGAGGGGGCGCTATTCCCATTGCTAGCAGTCGACACTTTAGCATACAGACTGAAGTTAGCCGTAAAGTTCGGTTGGCCAATGCTGGCCAGAGCTCCATGTGTAGGACACACGTGTACGGCAATTCTTCAGGTTCATCGACACAATAATAGCGGAGGAGTCCAACAGTTGGCCAGAAATTGGAGATGACTTCAATCTGGTGCCTATGGTTTTTGACGATATTGTTCGTAAATAAAATCGTGCATCGTTATTCGTACATCAGACGAAAACAGAAACCTTCAAGTAAGTCCGAAGCAGGGTATGGAGGGCCAGGGGTGGGATTTAAAAAATGAAAAACAACTGGGTTTCTACTTCCAAATCACTAGCGATGTTAGGCTGCCTGCTTCCGTTGGAAATCGGAGATGAATTGGTGGACGTACGTCAATACACCACCCACAGTGCAGTGAGCACCATTGCCCAGTTGTGATATTTCACTGGATCAGTGCACTTGGCAGTGGATGTTTGAAACTCCACAATTTCATAAATAAGTCCTGAATCTCGGCTCTAGTCTATCCTCTTGTCTCTACTCTAGTCTAGTCCTTGTTAAAGTTGTTTGCTTCTATCTAGATAAGTTCTAAATTAAGTACTAAGTACTTAAAGTAGTAAGTAGACGACTAGTCCCACTTACTGGGCCGCTAGGAGCTCCCCTTAAAAGAGTTTAAGGAGAGCTCCTAGCGGCCCAGTAAGTGGGAATATAAGTAGACTAAGGTAAGGCTCTAGTCTAGTCTTACTCTTAGTTTACTCAGCCTGAGTGATACTCACTGATAGTAGTACTAGTACTTTTAGTAGTTTATTAGTTACTATTAAATAATAACATTAACAAAATGAATAAGCTACAGTCACTGTAGACTAGTCTGTAGCACCCGTACAACAACAACTTACAAGTACTTACAATGTACTATAAGTATAAGGGCTACAGTAGTGACTAGTTACAGTAGTTGCGGTAACCGTAAGTTACTCTCATCCTTCCGAGTCCCGGGGGTCAGAGACCTTCTGTTCTCTGGAGGATGAGGGTAAACGGTTACCGCAACTACTGTAACACTAACACAGTGACTGAAGCCCTAGATACATGGTCACTGGCAGCGGTGCACTGTCAAGTATTTTGTGGGTAAATGTTCACTGGTTTGACAGTGTCCCCTCCCCTTCACCCCCCTCTCCTTGGAAGTGCTCCACGTGTCAGCCCCACAGACATGGCCGTCATTGACGTCAGTCGTTTGCATGACCCTGTCTCCGTACATTGGAAAGTGCACCCTCTCCGTTATTTTTTCTTTTGTGTTTGTGGGCAGGACCGACTTGTTTAAATTCCCGCGGCTGAGGAGATCGGGACTCATCCAGCATGTCTTCATCTAACGAGGCGGCAGCCCTGTCCAGTGAGGACACGGTGGACCCGGTGAGTTCTCTGCCCTGACCTCGGACCAGGCTCCGTCTGAACGCTCGGCTTTCTGGCAACAGTCTGCTTGAGCGGCTTTTAAGATTGGGACCAGGATGAGGCATCTTGTCAAAAAGATCATCGGTTGTATTTTGGGAGAAATGAGCAAAAGAAATAGTTTACGTCTCACCGAGATCTAAACTATTTTTCGGAACAGTACAGCGTTGAATGCTCCATTTTCGCGAAACAAATGAAGCTTTTTTCACGATTTTCTCGCGACTTGGTCGGCGGATTGAGCTGAAACTTTCACAGGTGTGCTATTTCATGCATATGTTGGATCAGACAACGTACGGATGCTATTCTTTGACCTTGACCAATGTTGTGTAGGGGCTTTAAGGGGTTGTTCTTTCTCTAACGCAGGGGGACTCGGAGGAAATTGACGTGGTCTCCATGGACACCAGGCCGGGCGAGGGCAACGACAACGACGCCGACGACGCCAGGGCCAAGCCGGGCAGCCCGGTGCGGACCTCGCCCGTCCCCGTCGCCGAGTCGACACCCGGCGACGCCGCTGCTGCCTCCCCGGCGGAGGCGGGCGACGCCCAGTGCTACTGCAACAAACCCGGGGACAGCCTGATGCTGCAGTGCGACATGTGCAAGCGCAAGTTCCACATGGGTGAGGGAGTTGTCATGATTTCACTCACCAACCCTTCCACCTCTTTCTCCTCCTCGTTCATCGCCAACCCATCCCCCCACCCATCCCTTCCACCCACCTCATACCCCTCCCCCCAATGGGTGAGGGAGTTACCGTGATTTCACTCACCAACCAATTCCCCTTTCCTCCTTCTCGTTCATCGCCAACCCATTCCCCCACCTATCCTTCAACCCACCCCACACCCCCCATGGGTGAGAGAGTTACCATGATTTAACTCACCAACGCATCCACCCTTTTCCCTCCTCATTCATCCGCACTAGTCCTATTCATTACCACCCACCCACCCCCCACCTGTCCTTCAACCCACCCCATACCCCCATGAGTGAGGAAAATACCATCATTGCACTCACAACCCATCCCCCCCCCCCTGAATCCTCCTTGTTCCTCACCAACCCATCCCACCCCCTCCCCAACCCACCCCTATCTCATTTCACCTGTCCTGGACCAAATCCCTCTTCAAAGCTCTTGACTTGTTGCCTGTTGTTGCATTGACAAGGTTGCCTGAAGAGCGGTAACCCCAGCACTCTGGATGGGGACACCTTCTTCACGCTCAGGTGCGAAGGCTGCAGTCACACCCACGAGGAGGTGGTCAGCCGCATGAAGCTGACGTGGTAAGCCAGTAAACTCTGAACCCTTGTATCCTGCCCACGCACTCTGTGCAAGGGCAAAGGTAGACGGACAGACAGGCAAGCAGTCTGATAGACTGAGACAGATAGACAGACAGATGGGCAGACAGAGAGACATACAGGCAAACAGATATACAGACAAACAGATTGATAGACAGATACATGTAGATGGACAGACAGACAGACAGACAGACATGGACTGATCAACACACAGACTGACAGACAGATAGATGGCAGACAGAGACATACAGGCAAACACAATATACAGACAGACATATTGATAGACAGATACATGTAGATGGACAGACAGACATGGACTGATCGGCACACAGACTGACAGACAGATAGATGGCAGACGGAGACATACAGGCAAACACAATATACAGACAGACATATTGATAGACAGGTGCATGTAGATGGACAGACAGACAGACATGGGCTGACCAGCACACAGACTGACAGATAGATAGATAGATGGACAGACAGACAGAAAGACATATTGATAGACAGACAGATAGATGGACAGACAGATTAATTAACAGACAGATATATAGATGAAGAGACAGATTAATTAACAGACAGATAGATAGATGGACAGACAGAGTGTTTCACAGACAGATAATGTAGATGAATAGACAGACAGACAACAACAAGGATAGACAGACAGACAGACTAGAAACAAGCATTTGACATCAACAATCAAATAGACAAACCCACCAGAAGGTTGGATGGTAACCAGGAACGCCCTTCTCTTTCTTCCTTGGTTGCCCTCCTCCCCCTCCCCCCTCCCCCCCCCCACCACCCAGGCAACAGGTGGTGATTCTGGCTCTCTACAACCTGGGCCTGAAGAAGAGTGGACGACAGGGCTTCTTCCGCTGGAAGGAGGACATCTGCGAGTTCATCTCTCAGCACTGGACCCTGATCTTTGGCAACAGGTGAGTCTGTCCCTTGATTAACCCCCTTGCCCCCCCCCCCCTCTCCAGCCACACTTCAGCACCCATTACCATCACACGGGTTTGTTTTAGTGGTGTGCCATTCTCAGAACTCGCTAAGCAATCGGTGACACTAAATACCAGTGAAATAACTCAATGAGTACGCTACAATGTATTTGTACGAGCGAGTCGAACCTGGCACAATCAGATGTCTGTCTGGCATTTTGTCATGCTACATACTGTTTTGTTGTAGGCTTACATTATTATTTTGAGAAAGGTCCTGCTAGGATCGAAACGTCAGGCCCACTTAATTTTGAGATTTACATTTTGGTAATTTTAGTCAGTAAGCAGTTTGCAACATTTTTGTATATCACCTTATTATTTTGGGTATTTTTTTTTCTCCTTGACAATTTGCCTTTAAGATAGATTCTGCCAGGCATTTACCATCATTCTTCTGTCTTTTGCCTCATCGTTAACGTAGCAAAGTGCTGTCAGTATTACACTAGCACTAGCAGTAAAACTACCCACAAGGGTCTATAACTCGCATATCACATGGCACAGCTATTGTGCATGCATAACTTATCACACGAGACAGAAGCAAAGTTTTTCAGAAGTAAGTTGATTTGTTTTCACCCTGGTTCTAATCTGTTTTTTCCTCTCTCCATACCCCCCACCCCCCACCTCCCCCCACTCCCTCCTCAATAGCAAAGCGAAGACGCAGACTTGGCACGGCACGGTGGCTGGAGTCCTGTCGGTCAGCAACAAGTCTCTCTTCAAGTCCGGCGTGTCAGAGTTTGGCGAGGCCGGCTGGTGGACCCTGATCGAGATGAAGCCGCCCGAACTGAAGCAGGAGCTGCCACGTAAGTCCGGCAAATCGTCTTGTAGTTTTTACCCCTCTCCCACTGAACTGCAGCCAACAGAAGCATTTTTTGTCCGTTTATCACTGGAAAGCCATTCCCCAAAAGTAGAGAGTAATGCCATTTGACTTCACGTCTTCCCTTTCCTGCTCTCAACTCTCCTCAGGGCAGGGATGTAAGACTTCCGTAAATTTCCGGATTTCCGGAAACTGTGTGATTTTTTATTTTTTTGTCAAACAGGTACCGGTATCTCAAACTGCTCATTTTTATCTGTTAAAACCCTAAAAACTGAAGGGCTCCTGCACCCCTGCCGTGAATCTCTCGGTCGCGTAAGCGCTCACTCGCAGTCGCATCTCTCGGTCGCGTAAGCACTCACTCGCAGTCGCATAATTTAATGGCCTTCAGTGATTTTCAGGAAATGACTTTGTCAGTCACTTACATCCCTGCTCAGCTAGCCGTAACACTCTCTGAAACAACAGTATGCGTAGCCATACAGCTCAGGTTGATAGAGCACTGGTTTGCCAGTCGCTGTCAACATCTGGAATAGGCTTCCCCCTGATATCATTGGCCAGCCCTCAAAGAAGGGGGCTCAGAGTTTTGAGGAGGCTGTACATCATTTCTTGATTGGCCAGACATAGTCCACGGCTTCATGTATTACAGTTCAGATTTCCCCAGCACATTTCTAGGCATCTTTTTCTAAAGTCCTATTAATGTTGCTGTGCGTGCTCTTTGCCTGTTGTATTTTGTTTTTGTGAGATTTTTGAATTCCCTCCAGCGCTGTTTGTCATTCTTGAGCATAGTTGGCGGGATTGGGTTTTGTATAAATGAAAAAAAAAAATAAAAAAAAAAAAATGTCGAGCCAGTTTTGACAGTGATACTTTATTCAAAGTCCCCCCTGTGTGGCAATCAGGGCCTCTGGCAAGTGTCCCTGTGTAAAGTGGATAAGATGAGCATAAGATGAGCATCAACAACAGTTAAAGCAGTTAACAAAAATGCCCCTCATTTTTTTTTTTTCTCGTCCTCTCACCCCCCCCCTTTCTCCTAATGGACCGCTCCAGCCGGCATGGGGAAGCAGTTTGGCGGCGGCAGAAAGGCCAAGGTGCCCTTTGAACCTACCATTAAGGTGGAGGGGTTGCGGAACAGGAAGAGGGGCACGTCGGTGGAATCGGCCATCGAGCTGAAAGAGAAACGGAGCAGAACGCAGGTGACTATAAACCATTACAAGATGAGGGGAAAATTACTCCATGAAAATGTTTTTAAAAAGAGACGCTTGTTCTGTTTTAGAGTCCTTAATGACTAAAATGACCAAATTGTAAATCTCAAAATGATGTAGATGGGCTGTTTTGATCCTCTTGCTCAACCACCCCCCTCCCCCCCACAAAAAGAAATTAATTCCCCTCTGGCATTTCAACGGCAGGAGGCCAAGGACATCCGCAGGGCTAAGCAGGCCATTGCCAGTGAGGAGCTGCACACCAAGAAAGTCAAACACCAGAGGGAGGTGGACATTGACGACAGCAGCATGGATAGCTTTGGCAGCGAGGTACATGGGGCAGGGCAGGGATGGGCAGGGCAGGGCAGGGCAGGGATGGGATGGGATGGAATGGGATGGGGAGGGAAGGGCAGGGTAGGGCAGGGCTGGGATGGGATGGGGAGGGCAGGGAAGGGCTGGGATGGGATGGGCAGGGCAGGGCAGGGCAGGGATGGGATGGGATGGAATGGGATGGGGAGGGAAGGGCAGGGTAGGGCAAGGCTGGGATGGGATGGGAAGGGCAGGGAAGGGCTGGGATGGGATGGGATGGGCAGGGCAGGGCTGGGATGGGATGGGATGGGATGGGATGGGCAGGGCAGGGCAGGGCAGGGCAGGGCAGGGCAGGGCAGGGCTGGGATGGGATGGGATGGGCAGGGCAGGACTGGGATGGGATGGGATGGGATGGGCAGGGCAGGGCAGGGCTGGGATGGGATGGGATGGGCAGGACAGGGCTGGGATGGGATGGGATGGGCAGGACAGGGCTGGGATGGGAGGGCAGGACAGGGAAGGGCTGGGATGGGATGGAGAGGGCAGGTCAGAGAAGGGAAGAGCTGGGATAGGCAGGGCAGGGCAGGGCTGGGATGGGCAGGGCAGGGCTGGGATGGGATGGGCAGGACAGGGCTGGGATGGGAGGGCAGGACAGGGAAGGGCTGGGATGGGATGGAGAGAGCAGGTCAGAGAAGGGAAGAGCTGGGATAGGCAGGGCAGGGCTGGGATGGGATGGGCAGGTTAGGGCAGGGCTGGGATGGGATGGGATGAGCAGGGCAGGGCTGGGATGGGATGGGATGGGATGGGCAGGGCAGGGCTGGGATGGGATGGGATGGGCAGGGCAGGGCTGGGCAGGGCAGGGCAGGGCAGGGCAGGGCTTGGATGGGACGGGGAGGGCAGGGCAAGGCATTTTTCAAAATTGTTTCAAAGTTCCCGGTCAGCTTGGAGAATGGGGGATATGAATGCCATAGTGTGAATTAGCGTTTTTTTTATTACGATGTCCTCTCCCCTTTGATTCCCCCCCCCCCTGAAGAGTTTTGGCCTGCCCCCGTCTGTGCCCGACTCACCCTCGGTGCTGAGCCTGCTCGGTGGAGACAACAGCTCGGACTTTCTCCTCTCCAACCTCCTGAACGAGAGCGACCTGACACCCGCAGGTAAGGACGGGAGTGTTTCGGGGATGGGGAGAGAGGAGGAAGGAGGGGGAGGATTGGGAGAGAGAGAGAGTTAGAATTGTGCATGAGAATGTCCACCCGCAGTCACTTTGTAGACCTTTAACTTTCCGTTCATCGTCGTGTGTACAGCTCTTCCTCCTCAATACAATCTGTTCTGAGTACATCGATGCAATGCAGTTTGATCGCTCCAATTCTGGTCCACTTCTTGTTCAGAGTCTTTAGGGAGAACAGGCCTTCACGCCTACATGTACATTTGAGGACCTTTCTCAAAGGTCCTGCTAGGATCGAAACGTCGGGCCCTCTAACTTTTGAGATTCATGTATTGTAGGCCATTTTAGTCAGTGAGCAGTTTTTGTAACCCCAACCTTTCCTCAATCCTTCACAATCCTCGGGGTGGATAATGGAGGATTGTGGAGGATTGAGGAAAATTGAGGCAGTGAGGATCTTGCACAAACTCACATTGGGGGATTGTGGAAGATTGAGGCAGTGAGGATCTTGCACAAACTCACATTGGGGGATTGTGGAGGATGGAGGCAGTGAGGATCTTGCACAAACTCACATTGGAGGATTGGGGAGGGTTCCAGGCACGCAGCACTAGGGGGTTAGGGTATTTTAAAGTAGTAATTCTCACGCTGCCATTCTCCCGTCGCCTTCTTCAGAGACCGTACCCAGCGCGCTCATGGCGGGCGACGAGGAGGAGTTTGTGCCCCCGTCCAAGGGCATCCCCCTCTTCCGCATCCCGACGCCCGTTCCCAGCAGCCAGGGCAGCAGCGGGTCGTCGTCGTCCTCGGCCGGCGGGCTGCCGGACGGCAAGGAGGCCGGGGAGGGGGACCGGGAGGCCGGGGGCGCGGCGGGGCCGGGGTCGGGGTCGGGGGCGGGAGCGACCGGGAAGGCCACGCCGGGCGACACCCGGGCCGAGACCGTCTCCAAGGCGATGACCCGGAGGGGAAAGGTCACCGAGGCCCGGGCCGACAAGAAGCCGGAGGAGAGACCAAAGTGAGTCCAGAGCCTTTATTTGAACACTGAAACCCAATCCTCCCCCCCAAAAAAAAAAAAGAAGAGCAGAGAACGAAACTAACCCAAAGTCAGCTCCTGGCTATAAGGCTTCATCTTGATCATTCAGAAGCTGAAAAGGCACCACCCCAAAACAATCTCAACATTTTGTGGGCCAGACGTTTCGATGCTAGCAGGACCCTTCCCAAAGGCAGTGACTGAGAAAGGTCCTGCTAGGATTGAAACGTCAGGCCCACTTAATTTTGAGAGGAGAGCGCTGGGCCGTGTTTGACAAAGTATGGAAGCACTTCTTTGACCTTTGAAAATTGGTGTGAATTAGACTTAAGGCTTTGCATGGTGGGTAAAAATCAATATAGGAAGGATTTGCGGTGACACCATGCTTCTCCTGATGACGGCCAGAGCATACTGGTCAAAACGTCGAGTTACGACTCAGGTTCTTTTCAGAACCACACCTCTTCCTTTAAGAGACCTTATACATGGTGTCACCGCGAACCTTCCTATATTAAAAGAAATGGTGTAGCCTACCTTTGAATACCAATGCCTAACCCCATACGTAAGACGGGGGGGAAAAAATCCCCAAGGCTTAGACAAGTACTGCACATGTATACATAGCAGACAGCCGTGTCTCTCTGCCGTTTTGCGTCAGGTTCCTGCCCATGAGCGTCTACGAGGAGAAGCAGCTGCTGGGAGTGCTGGAAGCCTGCCCTCAAGCGGTGGACGCTGACCAGGCGGCCAGGAGACTGCGGCGGAAGCTGATCGTGCGGCAGGTGGGCAAGGGCCGCGACTCAAGAGGGCGCTGTACGGTCACCGCACACCATAGGCCATAGGCTCTCTACGAATCCGTGGATCAGGCTCGGGCTCAAGCTTCGTCTCTGTCTGACAAAACCTGAAAAAACAGATTGTGGTGTGTCGGCAAATTTGTCTGTACAGAGTACTGGTATATTGATTACATGTATGTCTACATTGTGTATGTTTCACACAGTCACAGGTCTTTTTTGAGACCACAGCTCAGAATGAAAAAAAAATATATATATTACATTTTTTTCAGCATTTTAGTCAGTAAGCAGTTTGCAACATTTTGGCCTATTACTGTAGGATGCAATTGGAGGTGGGCGATTTTTGACTTCTTCTTTTTCACTCCCGGCCCGCCACGTTCGCCCTCAGGAGAAGCGCGACCGGGGCTTGCCCCTGTTTGACCTGGACGCCGCCCTGCAGCAGTTGCTGCAGAAGGTCACCGGGGTCAGGGCCTCGGAGGTGTCGGACCTGCTGCTGAGCCAGAGCCCGCTGCGGCACCTCAGCCCCTCCAAGGTTTCCTCCAGCCAGGACACCGGCGACTACCGCATCCTGGACCGGTTCCAGGTACGGTCGGCTGAAAATTTGACTCTCCCTTCCTTTGTCATTTCTCAGGGCAAGCAAAGCGGGCGCAATTAAAACATGAAAACTGACAAAGCCACAAGACCATCAGGCATGCAACTTTTTAAATTCGGATGTAAAAAAAAATAATAAAAAAAAAAAATAAGAAATTATGGTTCTGAAAACAGGCATGCAACTTTTCCGCGGATCAGCGGATTTCCGCCTTTTTTAAAATTTGGCCATTAAAAAATAAAATCTTTAAAAAAAATTAAAAACATATTTCTTCTCCCCTAACTATTCACTGGTATTTAAAACACATGCTGAGATCAGGTTAAAAACTTTGATGTTTTCTTTTCATTTTGTGTAAACTTTCAATTCAATTGAATTTTCTGGGTGTATGCCTTGAAAAAGGTTAAAATCTGTCACTCAGCTTCAAGTCATAAGTGGTCAAAAACTGCTGAGAATGCACCACAGAGCATCTAGAATCAAAAAATGTCCATTAGTGGCCAATGCAGGCCATCAGAATGGATTTCCTGGTGGCCAACTGGTTATTTAAGGTGGCCTGTAGCCTAGCAGGTCTCTTCTTTGATGGCCATGCCAGGTTACAAGATTGGATTTCCTTGAGGTCAACTGGCTCAGCTGGCTAGTAGACTTGCGGGTCCCTTCATTGGTGGCCAAGCCAGGCCAGGCCACCAGAGCCAGGCCACCTTTCCTGGTGGCCAACGGTCTCTGCCGGCCTCTGCCGGCCGCTTGCTGAGCGAGGCCACCGGAGTGGATTCCAAGCAGTCATTCCTCTCCCAAAATGTGCGTCCACCCAACAGATGCCCAACACCGCGGTGAGGGCTCAGCAGCGCCGCCCCACGTCGTTCCGAGCGCGGCTGGTGGGCTGCGACGAGGCGGCCATGATGCAGAGCATAGTGTCGCCGTACACCTCCAGGTAAGGAGGGGTCGAGTATTTGTAAAGCTGCATACATGCTGTGCGATCCCCAAACAGCTGCAGCCCTGTCTGCTACCATAGACCGATTGCACGACCACTGTCTACATGCCATCACGCGACTCATAGTGGGTATATTTTGTTCATCTCATTTGGCACAGAGCAGTAATGGAAACATACAGAGAAGAATGCGGACGATATGATAGTCTTCTTCGCTCGTTTCCTCTCCTGTTCTGCGCCAATTGAGATGAAAAAAAATACCCACTGTAAGTCAGGTTATGTCACGTAAACATTGGTCGTGCAATCAGTCCATTGGTTGTTTGCATCTGAATGAAAGCAGGGGGGTTGGCGTTCTTGGCGAGCTCTAAAGCCTCCCTCCCTCCATCTCTCCCTCCCTCCTTCCCTCCCTCCCTCCTGCCCGCCCTCCCTCCCTAACTCCCTCCCTCCCACCCTCCCTCCCTCCCTCCCTCCCTCCCTCCCTCCCTCCCTCCCTCCCTCCCTCCCTCCCTCCCTCCCTCCCTCCCTCCCTCCCTCCCTCCCTCCCTCCATCTCTCCCTCCCGCCCTCCCTCCCTTCCTCCTTCCCTCCCTCCCTCCTGCCCGCCCTCCCTCCCTCCCTCCTTCCCTCCCTCCCTCCTGCCCGCCCTCCCTCCCTCCCTCCCTCTTGAAGGGTCCTGAAGCCGTACATCCGGCGTGACTATGAGTCCCGGCCCACCAAGCTGCGTCTGATGCAGGAGATAATGCAGCACGGCCGGCGTCAGGACCCTGGCTACGAGCCCCGGCCCCTGGGCCCCATCGACTACTGCTACCTGCGGCCCCAGCACATCCCCTCTGTCAACAGCCTGTGCAGGGAGTTCTTCTGGCCCGGCATCGACCGTGAGTCCCTTTGAACCCTTCCTCACGACCAAAATATTGTTACCTTAACTTTGTGTCCGCTGAGATGTGGTTGATGTGGCCTTTTCCCCATCCTTCCCTTCCCATCCTTCCCTCCTACTTGTCTGGACAGTGTCCGAGTGCCTCCAGTATCCGGACTTCAGCGTGGTGGTCAAGTATCGGCAGGTGGTCATCGGCTTCGGCTTCATGGTGCCGGACGTCAAGTTCAACGAGGCCTACATCTCCTTCCTCTTTGTGCACCCGGAGTGGCGTGGCGTGGGTATCGGTACCTTCATGGTCTACCATCTGATTCAGGTAAGCCATCCTCATCATGCTCCCCCCCCACCCACCCTCTCCCCTTCCCCACTAGACTCACTTGTGTTTCCATCCTAGCAGGGCCTTCTGCCATGTTTTTTTTTTGAAAAGGGCAAACCCACAAGTAAATGCATTCTGTGGTACAGATTCGAATCCACCCTATGACCTCAACCGGCTCATCGGTGGTCGTTTGGCTAAAGTAAAAGACACCTGAACTCGAGTGCAGGAGACACAGGTTCGAATCCCGCCTGAAGCTGCCTTGTATTTTTTGCAGCAGGTAATTGGGCAAAAGAATACAGTACTTAATGGTTTCTACCATTATAACCAATTTCAAACTGTATCATGTAAATCTGTGAACATTTCTGTTTTTCAATCTTACCAATGTTGTGTAAGGGCTTTAATAAGGGAACAAATTGTTCGCAGTCCCTTGATTTTCTTTCGTCCTTTCCTCCTTCCCTTTTTTTTTTCCCTCCTCGGGGGAACTTCTCCTCCCTCCTTGCCCGCAGACCTGCATGGGCAAGGACGTGACGCTGCACGTGTCGGCCACCAACCCGGCCATGCTCCTCTACCAGAAGTTTGGCTTCAAGCCCGAGGAGTTCATCCTGGACTTCTACGAGAAGTACTACCCGCAGGACAGCCCCGAGTGCCGGCACGCCTTCCTGCTGCGTCTGAGGAGGTGATGGGCGGCCGCAGTGGGGGGAAGGGTGGCCTGGGTCGCCCTGCCTGCCTGCCCCCCGGGAGCTCAGAGGGAGGCCGAGGAAGCCCTGTCTGCGGCCAACTCCTCTTTCAGAACCCGGGTACCGAGAGCCCGAATCACCACCTGTTAACCTTGGGGGAGTGAGGAGGGCATCCCCGGTTACCATCCAACCTTGTAGCGTGTCTGCAGTCTGTTCACTGAGCTCGACTTCGGCCCCCATCGACTACTTTGGTCATTCCCCTCTCCTCCAGTCCACCCCGCACAGCTGGCCCGTCATCAGGAGCCAGTCAAAGCCAGTCAAAGAGTTGGGGCCAATGTCCACGTGGCCGCATGAACAACAGTGCAAAGTCCATACTGGTCTTAGGATTATTCTACAGCTGATCTTATGGTTGATGGACCATGGGCCCTTTCACAGAAAAGAAGCTTGGGCTTGGGCTTGGGCTTGGGCTTGGGGTTGGATTGGATTGGGATTGGGATTGGGATTGGGCTTGGGCTTGGGCTCGGGCTGTGGCTTGGGCTCGGGTTTGGGCTAGGGCTACGGCTTGGGCTTGGGCTTGGGCTAAGGCTTGGGCTCGGGCTCGGGCTCGGGCTAAGGCTTGGGCTAAGGCTTGGGCTAAGGCTTGGGCTCGGGCTTGGGCTAAGGCTTGGGCTCGGGTTTGGGCTAGGGCTACGGCTTGGGCTTGGGCTTGGGCTTGGGCTCGGGCTCGGGCTTGGGCTCGGGCTCGGGCTCGGGCTTGGGCTTGGGCTCGGGCTCGGGCTTGGGCTTGGGCTTGGGCTTGGGCTAGGGCTTGGGCTTGGGCTAGGGCTAGGGCTAGGGCTAGGACTTGGGCTAGGGCTTGGGCTAGGGCTTGGGCTAGGGCTTGGGCTTGGGCTTGGGCTTGGGCTTGGGCTCGGGCTCGGGCTTGGGCTCGGGCTCGGGCTCGGGCTTGGGCTTGGGCTCGGGCTAGGGCTAGGGCTAGGACTTGGGCTTGGGCTAGGGCTTGGGCTTGGGCTAGGGCTAGGACTTGGGCTTGGGCTAGGGCTAGGACTAGGACTTGTTTCATTTGATTATTGTGTGGCGATTCATTAGTGTGGAATCAGTTCCCGATTTTTGAGATGTAAAACAAATTGCACAGATTTGAATAAAGGGGGAATTGATCAGACAACAGACAACGACTGTTGAGTTCTTGTTTGTTTCACTAAAACTAAGAAGATCAACCCAGGCAGCCTTGTGCTTCATCCATGGCATCTTGGAGTTCCACCCCACCCCCAAATATAAAATAAAAAGATAATAATAATAATTCCTACTTTTCCAAAGAAGTGATGGGATAGAAAGACAGAGACAGACAAGTTGAACAAAAGAAGCGTGACCGATTAATAGCGTCGTGACATTTCTAAAAAAATCCACTTTATTGAGAGAAATATCTCGACTGTGACATCAATGTCACCATCGATCTTTGACCCAAGGATTCTCCACTCCTGCTCGGCAGGATACACGCAGTACTCTTTTTTCATCTTGCTTCGTGTAAAGACAAATTCACATAGGTGGAAAGATCAGTGTGTCATTTCTTTCTGGACTTGGTTCCTAAGCAATGGCTCTGCCATTTCGATACATGCACATCTGAAAGTTTGACCCAACCTCCATGACACCTCCATTCATCCACCGTACTGTTGACGGCGGTACACTTTGTACATGTCATATATTCAGACAATAAACTACTCTAGTCCATGTACAGTACTGTACATTGTATAATACAACTAGTATACAGATAGATTATGTCTCTTGTCAAAACGATCATCGGTTGAGTGCCGATAAAATTTCCCCTGGTAGAAAGCAGATTGTACTGGACTCTGGGGTGAAAAATACAAGATGGCTATCCGATGGAAACGACATCGGACGCTTCAAATCATCTGATACCCAACCGATGATCTTTTTGACAAGAGGCCTTAGATACACACATTAATCCTTTTCGAAAACCTGGGCCTTTTTTCCCAAAACCCGGCCTCTGTTATCCAAAAGCCAAATGCACAGGTTGGACTTCTTAGTTGAAGTTGAAGCTTTGGATTTTTTTGTTTTCAAAACGCAGTATAAAATTCAGAAATGAAGCCAAAGGTCTCCGGTTCTCCCGTACTTAAAAATGAACAAAAAGAACTAGAGACAAAGCCGGAGCCTGAGCCTAGGCCGGGTTTTGAAAAAAGGGCCCTGGCTTCAGTTTAGGCTCGGGCTTTGTCTTCCTTCCTTTCATAAACAGTGACAAAGTCAAAATCTGAACCTAAAAGCTAGGTTTTTGGAAACGGTCCACACTTTATACACAGATTGCGAGACTAAAACAGTGTTGTGAGACTTCATTTGTCAGACCATGATGATATGTAACGTTTTTGTTGTTGCGGGGCGGAGACTTTCAAGTATAGGGAAAAGTTTCTGCCACTTTCCAAGTCAGCGAGGATTGATGGGCTGCTCTTTGTCAATCGATTCTTGAAACAGGTCACAGTACGGAGACCAGGTGCCCAAATATTGCATCGATTCAATGTTTTGAAATGAGCAACAAAAAACCTCAGTTACCATCATTTTCTCGATAGGTTGATTCGCAGTATAACCAATGTTACTGTTATTATCCATGAGAAAAACGACAACATGCATGCAGTGCCCTTCACTTTGTTTCATTTGCTTTCTCGCTTGCTCGTTCTGCTTTCTTTGTGGAGGGGACTTCATCCAGGTATTTTGCCCAAGAAATCTTTGCATGCAGACTTCATTCATCCTAATCCCCTCCATAGCACTGCAATCTGTTAGTTTCCATGCGATAAGATGTGAAGGTTTTCAAGGTGGAGCCCCCATGTAGAGTTTGTGGCAACACCATGTGAGGAGCCATGATTTTTCTTTCCAGAAGACATTGATGGCTAAAATCCAGTAACTCAACATTCTGGGCAGTGTTTGCTCTGCCAGTCATCAGGAGGCGAGCCTAGTGTGCAGTTGCCTGATAAACGCACAGAGCACACACTGCCCGAAATGCCGAGTTACCGGATTGGCTCGGAGACAAAGTCTTCCTAGAAAGAGACGACTTGCATGGTGTCATCGCAAACTTTTCAGGTAGATTCTATTTTAATAGTGATGCTTGAATTGGTGGGTAAGACATAACTGCCAACCATTCCTATTTTGCAGGAATCGTCCCTCTTTTGGGTGAAACTATTTATCACTTTTTACAATCTATTGACAGCAGATTCCAATTTTTGGCTTGGAAATACACATTCCTACATGTATGTAGTTTGCTCTGTGATTCCTCCGTTTTAACAGAAGTATTCCTAATTTATTTTAAGATAGGTTGGCAGCTATTGTAAGGCTGCCAAGTAGAAACCCAAAAGCCATCTTTCCAAAGGTCTGTCTGAGATTTCATGGGGAGAAAAGCAGTAGTACTAGTAGTAGGTTTGCGGTGACACCATGCAAAGTTCTCTTTTGTGAGTATCTGTGGTTCTGAAAAAAGAACCGGAGGAACCTCGATGGTTTGAACAGTGTACCATGCTCTGTTCATCTTCAGGACCCTACACAACATTGGTCAAGGTCAAAGAATAGCATCCATATGTTGTCAGATCCAACATATGCATGAAATAGCACACCTGTGAAAATTTCAGCTCAATCCGCCAATCGAGTCTCGAGAAAAACTGCTTCATTTGTTTCGCGAAAATGCAGCATTCAACGCCGTACTGTTCCGAAAAATAGTTTAGATCTCAGTGAGACGTAAACTATTTCTTTTACTCATTTCTCCCAAAATACAACATTTTAGGCAGAAATATTTCAGTGAGAGGTTTCTACTATAACCATCTTCAAACTGCATAAGTTTCATGTAAATCTGTTACTGTTTTTCAATCTTACCAATGTTGTGTAGGGGCTTTAAGTAATGTACGGTAGAGAGGTCTTTCTCTCGGCAAGAATCTGATCCCGGAATCGCACGAGAGCACTGAACATTTTACCCTCCACAACTCAACGACGAGCACCCGTACAGTCTGCCTGTGGCAGACTTGATGGCACACTCACGGAGGCCAAGCTGCCACAGAGATAGAGAAAGAGTCAACCCAGGGCACTGCACCATCGGGTGTGCGCACAATTGGGTCAGCATCGGGAATCATTAAAATGAAATGAATGTGTGCATACCTTGCACACCACACTGATTACCTTAGCAGCTTTATCTCAGTAACGACATCCATTATCTCCAAGCACTTCTCCACTCCCTGCCTACCCCCCCCCCCACTAAAAAAAACCATACATAAAAAAGTTCAAAAGCCAAATAAAGGGTTATTGTAAGGTTCACATGTGCACCGTCTACACACGAATTCTGCATTATTATCAGACTGATTGACGTTGATTATTTTCGCGGCCTTATCTCAGCAATGCACAGACGCCCTACTCCCCTGTTGTGGGACAACACCAGGGCATCCACCACAGGTTCTTGACACTACTTTCCATGTGGCCTACTTCAGGCCATGCAAGCCAATGAAGGCGAACCTATAGACTGACTACAATACAGTAGCATGCAGCTCTGCACTTTGTCCTCGATCTTACTGTAGCCAGAACCAGTAGTTAATGTACAGTACCTTCAGTAAGCCTCCATACATGTAGGCTCTACTTAACAACTAAAGGAACAGCACTTGAACAATGAGTTTTGAAAGAGTAATATGGGAAACAAGTTGTACAAACTGTTTAGGCCAAATGAAAATTAGCTGCACTTCCTATAACATTCTGGCATCTGAAAATAGGGTTCCCACATTTGTACATGTACTGTATGTACGCTATAGGTACAGTGTAGGGTTATGTAAATACTCGAGCCAACACAAAATATGATTTACATGAATGCAGGGTCGGTTGATTTGGTTGAAAAAACAGGTTGCGCTAACAAGCTGCCAAAATAGGGTAGCTCGTGATACACATTCCCCCCTCCCAAAAAAAATAAAAATAAAAATTAAATAGCCGTCAAAATTGGGTCAGTGGGGAAACCGGAAGAACACCTTTTTTTTTTTTAGGGCTTACTGACTAAAATGACCACAATGCAAATATCAAATATTAGGAGGGCCTGACCTTTCTGAAAGACCCTTTAGAATAATTTTGATACTGTAGTTTTGAAAGAGTTCATATTTGCTTTTTGTAGCAACAACTACTTCATCAGATGCATAGGCTCCGAAGAGGTGACACTTGCACTATTACTTCAGGGTTTCATTGAAACCTTTTTATTTCTTGTCCCCAAAAAATATCCACATTGTATAGACAGAGCAGACAACTGTTTTAGGGCTTACTTCATTTCATGGAATTTTGTACCGAATACATGCGGTTGGAGTAATACCGTACATACGTTGGTTTGCGGTGACACCATGCAAAACTTCTCTTTTGCGGGTATGTGTGGTTCTGAAAAGAACCGGAGGAACTCGACGTTTCAAACAGTACACATACCTTGCAGTCAGTGTCCTAAAAATAGACGAGTTCTTACTACAGTAATCAAAGTACATGCACATTCAAAGTCACTTACATTGGCAGTTTATTTATTACAAAAGAAAACGTGTCCACAAAAGCTGAATGAATCTGAGTATAGTTATTGAATGCAATGCAGCCCTGTGTACAGTACTTGTACATGTACATTTTGTAACATTTGGACATACAGTTAACAACTAAGACAGTACAGCTTTGTATAAAATAAGATAGCGCTTCATACATGTCAAACATGCCACATATTCAGCACGTGAGTACGTATGCATACTGTGTGCACACTTACATGTATCAGCTGCCAGCTGGAACAAAAGTCAACGAAGCGATGGATAAGTGTCGCCACGCAATATGAAATGAGATTATGCCGGGTTCCATTGCCTCACAGACAAAAGTCCGCATCACATTCACAGCCTTTGACTATGTACATATCAGGGATTAAAACGGGCTTCCAAAAACTGCTTTAGAAAATGTACAACTCAGAATCACTATACATAAGTAGACTTTGTTACCCAAAAATACATGTCTTCTGAGCTTTCCCCCTCACCAGCTGAAAAACAATTCATTTCGAATGACCGTATATGTACATGTAGCAGTCATATTGCACGACAGGACAAACAAGATTGGATTAGTATACATGTACAGTCCTCTGCTTAAATACAAGTTCCCCTTTTTCCTAGTCCTAGTGATCCTACATGATGTATATTTGCTAGGCATGCGTGCTAACCAGTAGCTTGCCTTCATAAGACACACTGTGGGGTACACTAGCCCACTACAATCACACATACTGTACAACTGAATACACACTGTGTACCGTATGCATTATTCCATATATTCAACCAGCTATGGTCAACCGTTTGTTGTGATGAGTGGCAGTGCAAGGTTGCTTCCCATGGTCTAGAAACTAGAAAGTAAAAGCTGATTGCTTTTTACAAAAGAGACCGGCCATCTTTGCCAACTGCATGTCCGTATGTATCCCTGCAGTCCTTGTACGTACCTAGGAAACACAGGCAAGGCCATTTTCCAAAACCAGGCTTAGATTTGTAGGCTAATGAGGCTACTGTACATGTACTGTATGTTCCCATATTTCTTTTTTTTTCATCCATGGATTTCAAAGCACAAGGCATGAAAACAGGACAGGACAGTAAGGAGGACACCTTTGGCTTTGATCAAATTGCAGATTAGACTCCACCTTGAATTTGAAAGAGATGCCATTTTCTCTCAAGCTAGTTCAACTTCAACAAAGTCCGCGTTTTCAGAGTTGTTTTGGCCGCCAGGGACGAAGCTTGAGACGAAGCATTATGTCGGGTTTAGGGGGGAGAGAAGAAGGCCCGAGTTGCGAGCCACGAAACAGGCATCCGACTATTTTGACCCTCAATGCTTTGCCAGGGTGTGCATTTCAAGAATAAGTGGGCGCATAGCTGTATACCTCTGCATCTCGCACGATGGTCCGTCTTCCAAGTGGAAGTTGGAAATAGCAAAGAAGAGTAAACAACCATATTTTGTTAAATTTAGACATGTTTGAGAGGGGCTAATAGATAAGTACAAATACATGTACATGTACACTACCAAGACATTATCTTGAATACTGTACTGTACTGTACTCCGTGGATAAAAGCAAACATGCGTATGTATCATAAAGCCAAATTCTCTGTGAAAATAAAAAAAATTATACACAAAAATGTTGCAAACTGCTTACTGACTAAAATTACCAAAATGCAAATCTTAAAATTTAGTGGGCCAGATGTTTCGATCCTAGCAGGACCTTTTCTCACTCTACCTTTGAGAAAGGTCCTGCTAGGATCGAAACCTCAGGCCCACTAAATTTTAAAATAAAAAAAAGCTAAAATCCCTCACCAATTAAAAAATAAAATGCATATCATGCCAAACAATGTCACACTAGAAGCAACTAATTTGTATGTTTTAACTTCCCAAACAGTTTTTCCTTTGTTTGTTTGACTTGAATTAAAATAAAAGCTGCATCTACTGTGTGTGATCCTCGAGCTGCTGTAGCCAGGTTTACAAAATTTGGTTGTTTGCGCATGAATGAAAGCAGGGATGTGATCTCTGGTTCTAAACATATAATGGCAGTGAATGGTTGAATGCTTCTGGTTGGCAACCCTAAAAGAGAAGACTTACGATGTGCATGGGTGTCTCCAATACCTCTCCACACTGTGCTTCCATCATGCAAACCTTCATGTACCTACAGGCAGTAGCCATCACTGCAAATGTCATATATGTGAAGGCAATATAAAGTTTTCCTTCTGGAATTTGACATTCATTCACGGTGCGGAAATAAATCTGCAAATTAGTGAATCAAAGTACTATTCCGTTTGGACTTCACGATAAAAGCAAATCAAGTTTGTTGCTCAAGTTGTAGGCCTATTCAATCCCCATGGATCTCACTTCACCCTGTCACAGCAGCAAAGATAGTCTTATCACTCAACTCAAGGGCAGGATAGCTCCAGTGGTCACTGGTAGAACACTGGCACATTGAACCAGAAGTACATGGTTCAACTTCCCGTCCCAGTGGTCAGATTTTTTGCTCTTTAAACTTGGGGATTCAAAGTAAATCTGTGTTACCAGTGTAGTAATGCTGATGCTGAATGTAATCCAAGGACAAATACCATTGGCAATGGTACAAACTCTCAAATCGTTTTCAGAAAATAATAACTGCAGAAAGACGACTGTATCACAAGTACACTTTTAACATGTACACATACTAACCATTAAAAGACGGGAGAAAATAAATGTTTTAAAAAGTTACCATCAAAGAGCTATTTTCAAAATATGCATCTCTTCTCCTGACGACGAGTACACATTGAGTTACCGGCTCTTTTCGGAGCCACACTTAGTCCCAAAAGAGATGCGTTACATGGTGTCACCACTCACCACCGCAAACCTTCTATTTAGCATTTCCACCATGCAAACCTTCAAATCTTATCTAGATTCTACGTGGATGGATTTTGTCAGTCGTCGGCCAAATGTAGTCAATCATACGGGCTAAAACGGGACAAACTCTTAGTGACAGAAATTGCAGACCTGTAGTGAAGCCTGTTCAACACAAGACACCCTAGCTTCGACATCGATGTACCTGCACATCCGTACCCTGTATTTCACGGCTCTGGGTTAGGGAGACAGTAGGTACATGTAGACTCCCAAGATTGAGCTGGGGTTTGGAAGAGGCCGCCCATCCTGCGAATGAACAATCTGTGGATGTTCTGTAGAGTGTAGACGTTGGAAAGGTTGCGCGCTTATATGCACATGAAGGTGTCCCGCTCCTCCTCTGTTGAGTCCGAACTCTGGTCCCCGTCGTTCGCCTCGTCCTCTTGTCCGTACACGATGTTGTAGTACGAGTACGGCAGCGAGGCGCTGGGCCTCCGCTTGGCCTCGCCGCGCCCATGCTGCTGCTTGCACTTCCTACGCTGGCCGCCGCCGCCGCCAACGCCCGGCCCCGAGGCCGAGTCCGTGCCGCTGGCCGGCCTGTCGTGGCCAACGCTGTCCCGGCTCTTCCGGCGGCTGATGACCATGGTCAGGCCCGAGCTCTGCCCGCCGTTGTCCGCCTGCCTGATCCGGAAGCTGTCCCCGCAGTCTCTGCAACTGCTGCTGCTGCTGCTGCTGCTGTTGCTGCGCTTCCTGGCGGCCGCAGCCTTCCGGCGGAGGCCAGAGGTCCCGGCTGAGGAGGCCGACGCGGCTACGGAGCTGCCCGCGCTCGCCTCCTCTCGGCTCCTGCGAGGCTTGGCTGGCTCGGCCGGACCGGACTGGGGATCGCCCCTCGTCGCGGTGAGCCACAGGAGCTTCCAGGAGCTCGGGGACGGCGATCTCTCCCCTCTGTCCGGTCCGTGAGCTGAGTCGGCACGGCCGGCGCCAAGACGGTCCTCCGGGCCATCCCTCGAGGCCTTCTGCCTGGACCCGCCGCTGTTGCTGCTACTGGAATGCAGCCGTCGGAGATGGATGGAACTGACCGACTCCCGGCTGCTGCGCTCCCCAGCTCCCGGAGACACAAAGCCGTCCTTGTATCTGCCCTTGGAGTCGCGGTGGCAGGAGGAGGAGCTCGCGGCCGACTCGCCCCTCGATCGCGACCTGGACCTGGGGCTGTCGCGGTGGCGTGCTTGGGCGCCGTCTCTCTCGGGCTTGGAGTCAGAGTGCTGGAGGCGGGGGGGGCCGCTCTCCCGGTGCCTGCTCTTGTGCTTGTGGCGTTTGTGCTTCCTCTTGTGTGCCTGGTGGCGGCGCGGGTGCTGGTGGTGGTGGTGGTGGTGGTGGTGGGGGCGCAGGGAGTGGTCCCCGGCGCACTCCTTACCCGTCGCCGTGTGCTTGCGCTTCTCCCGCCGCTTCCCTCCCTCCTTGCCGGCCGGCCCCGCTCCCGGTGAGGGCCTGGCCTCGTCTTCCTCGGTGCTGGAGGACAGTATGACCACGCACTCGGGGGTCCGCTCGTCAAACGGCTTGATGAAGCCCACGATCTCAACGTCGCTGCTGCCGCCCTCGCTGCTGATGACCGTCTCCTTGCCGGGCCGGGGGCGGCCGCCGCCGCCCCGGGGCGTCCCCGAGCCGCCCGCCCGCTGCTCGCGGCCGAGGCCAGGCGGCTCGGGGTTGTGCGTGCCGGAGAGGTCCAGGGCCTCCAGCTGGCCGTGGGACCGCGGCGACGACGGACTCGCCGGGGGACTGTCCAAGTCCAGGAGCCTCCGCAGCATGGGCACCTCCACCACGTCGTCCTCGGAGGAGACGTTGATGACGTCCACGGCGGACGTGCTCGGCAGGGCGTGGTAAGGCAGGGGGATGTAAGGCATGGAGACGTAGGGCCGGGAGGCCAGCGCCGGCTGCGGCTGGTGGTGGGCGGATGCCGTCAGGTCGTACTGCGCTATCTGGTCGTAGTTGTTCATGTCGTGGGGCGAGCGGGCAAAGCTGACAAACTCGTGGATGAAGTGCTCCGTCTGGCCGTACAGGAACGGCCGCACGCTCTCGTGGAACTCCTCCGTCTGCATGGGGACCTGCTGGACCAGCGAGATGAGGTAGCGGGTCAGGTTGGCCACGTACTCCTCGCTGCTGAAGAGCAGGCTGAGCTCGCCGCGCAGCCAGGGCACCAGCCGGTGCGTGGTGGCCGGGTTGCGGCGGAAGAACTCGGGCGAGATGTCGCGGAACCGGCCCGAGCCCGTCTGCCGGACCCAGAGGCCGTCCTGGTAGATGAGGCGCCGTCCGTCCTCCGAGGCCGCCCGTAGGTGGCCCCGCTGGGCCAGCTGCTGCTGCTGCTGCTGCTGCTGCTGTCGCTGCTGCTCCCGGACCTGGGCCCGGCGGGCCGTCACCTCAAAGCGCCGCTCCTCCGTCACGGTGGTGGAGTAGCGGAACCGGCGGCCGCTGGCGTCCGTGCCGAAGGCCCCGTTGTTGTCGGCCGCCGGCTTCAGGTGGTACTGGTCGTAGACGTCGTTGGACACCACGTTGTGGATGATGGAGCGGAAGGAGGCCTTGCACATGGGGCAGGTGGCCTTGATCTGGGACCACTCCTTCAGGCACATGAAGCAGAAGGTGTGGAAGCAGGCGTCCGTGAAGGCCCGGTTGGACACCCTCTCCAGGCAGATGGGGCAGTTGCCCTCCGGCGAGCTGCTGCGGGGTGAGGAGCTGTCTGGTCTGTCGTCGGGCGGGGGCAGGTGTAACGGCGTCGGGGGCGGGCTGCTCTTACTGCTGGCCATCTTGGAGCGATGTGGGACAGCTGCTCGAACATCCACACTTCTCCCCCCTCAGGTGCCCTGCAACGTACAAATACCCACGATTCACATTCAAATAGACAATACAGTCATGACTCATGACTCATCAAAAGCGATGGGCAACCTCTTCATACACACCTGAAAATCTGGGCATGCTTAATTGAAAATGCAACAGTTAATTAGTGGCCGACTTAGTGGCCGATACTATTTAAAACGATAAAGAATTAATAGGTTAACATACCATAAATAATTATATACAGCAATTAAAACTATTCAATTAAAATCTTTTATTTGGATATATATGTCAATAATTGTTTAGAATTCTCCGCTGGGTGTTGAAACGCGGACAGTGTATGGAGACTAAATTAATGCAATAGTGGCGTACATACATGTATGCATGTACGTACATTAACACAGTGCTTGCTTCGAGTTAAAGTTCTCCATCTTGAGTCAGTCCAGAGCCTTTTTTTGTTTTTATCATTCTTAGTCAAACATTTCGGGAAAGACAAAGTACATGGATCGATACTAACTAAGGGGCCTATTTCATTTAGTATTTGTATGGTTCATAAATTTGCGAATTATTTGGTTGTGTCCAGTCTGACATTGGAGGGTCTGACTGTCTCTGTCTGACACTCTGACTGTCTGAGTCTGAGTAGTGAGTAAAAAGGTTGGCGATTTCAATTCGAATCTGCGCCCCCATAACTACTTAGTTGATGTCGGTGATTACTGGTGATACAACACCCTTTATGTCTTATATGTAGGCTCCTACTATCCTAAGGCAAGTTTAACTTGCTAAAAATAAGTAAAATTAAGTAAAAACGTTAAACATTCCTTCACCAAGTAACTCATCTGAGTATTGACGAAGAAGACAGATAGTAATCCATTCCCAGATATTCCAGATATCAACCTGCGGTTACTGACAAATATTTCATCCATTTCACCTTCCTACCTTATTTTCTTCGAAACACAATGATGGGTGAGTATTTTGGTTGGATTTCGACGCTTCAAAAGCTAGGGATTTCCCAATCAGAATGACGGAATCGGCAGTTGTTGCGGAAGAGCGAAAAAAAAACCGCAGTGGTTATTGTTACGCCAGCCGTTCATATGGTTCCCTGACGTACTTAATAACATTTGTCAAGATGTTTAGCTCTTGCAACCAGACTATCAACGAATAGTCTGGTTCTATTAGCCTGCAATGCTGACGAATACTTTGAAGTGAGGGAACCACACGAACGACTGCCGTAATAATAGCCACTGCGAAAAACAGGTCAACTTATGACGGTCTGGTATCTGCAGTCCTGCTCATGCATTTGTACATGTCATGTCTTGCTGACTACTTTCTAAGCTATGAATATGTATGTTCCGGCCGAGTTGAAACGTGTCGCCGTCTTCGATTGGCTCTATGACCCCTGGAAGTATGACGTTCGGCCATTCACAATCATTCTTACAAAGAGGCAGTATTTGTTGACAACGAGCTAGCGTGAGGGACTATTTTTTGCAGTTATTGGGAAATCCGGGGGAAATTCTGCTTACGTCGGTTCATCTTCAAACTTCGGTGTGAACGCTGTTTACAGCTTACAGTTTTCAACTAACTTCATTGCCCTGCACACCGCGGTAGTAGCTGGAATAGACGAGGCATGATTCGACGTAAAAAGTATGAAGATATCGCAGTAACTGCGGTAAGTTGCTAGACAAGTTATTACTGTATAAATCTAGTAAGTAGTAGACCCTGCCAAAATGAAGAAGACATTTTTTTTCTATAAATTATTACAAATACAATTTAAGCACACAATTCTGCAGAAATAGAGGAGCCCGAAGTAGTCTTCAGTCATTCTACCAATACTCAATAGGCAGTACCAATCATAATAAAAAGGTTTTGGAACGACTGCTAAGCCTAAGATCGAATTTTGGAAACTTCAGGCAGTCGATTTTTTTTAGATATATCGAGTAATCAAACCCGTGCTCAGTCAAAGAGCACGGTACTCGCTCTAATCTAAATCTAATCGCACTGTTGAAACAGCGCCCTCACTGGTTTAGAAAGTATTCATTATGGGACAATTTTCATGTAAGTTTATGTACATGTTGTCAGTCTGTGGCCTTGGTGGTATTATGGAGGTGGAATACAGTTGTCTTCTGAATTACAACTTTAGATTAAACAATTTGATTGCACTCACCATGGATATGGGCTAAGACTAAGAGTAAGATCCACATCTGGCAACAATTTTGCAAATTTAGAACTCTGACATTTTTCTGCCTTCGAGAAAGGTCATGTTACTGTTAGGATCAAAACATCAGGCCCTCCTAATTTTTGATTTTCGCTTTTTGGTCATTTTAGTCAGTAAGCAGTTTGCAAGATGTTTTGCATATACATATTACTGAGATTTTTGCTCACTTATGCAGGGGTTGAAATATCCGCACTAGACCGTGGACTGAGTCGAGTGATTTCATTGTCAGTCTAGGGCAGTGTGTGACCACACTAGACCAGCTATTCAGACCTGTTTGTCTTGCACAATTAAGATGGCTTATATTCTTGAACGATTGCGGGTTCACAGCCCATTGAAATGAATCAAAACATAGTGCATCACTGCGTGTATCATCATAGAATTGATTTATAGGCGGAATACAAAAAGAAGTTTCTCGTCTGGGTCAAGGAATAGGTTTTTTTTTCTTGGTTAAATAGTAGGCCTAAATTCCCACTGTATAAAGACACTTTTAAAATGAAAGACAAATTGTACATAACTTAACCTAAATTATTTACAGTGTTATTTAGTTGTAATTGCTTTAACAAATTATGAATTTGTGCACTTTTGGCGGGGTTTTTTTAACGTCATTTTTCTCAAATAAAAAAAATTATTTTGAACATTCCAGGCACCCACCAAAAAGGGCTCAGTGAAAAAAAAACAAATTCTAGAACATTGTGTGTGCTTTTAGCACGGTCATCATTTTCAAGGAATCAACATTGTTTGTGCAGTTTTTATTCACAAACGGGATCACCACCTGCTGGTTATATTGCTGCTGGGCCAGGCTGTGCAGTATGCAGACCAATCCATTGTGGTGTTTCCATCCTAGCAGGATCTTTTCTCAAAGTCAGAATTGGATTGAGATGGATCGAAACGACAGGCCCTCTGGGGTTTTTTTAGTATAAAGAAAGGTTCCGACATTCTTGGAAATCTGACTAAGAAATCTGTTGTTGTTGGAAGGGTATTAAGTTTGGATTTGGGTCAGAGTACGCTATGTATTCACAGCAAGACCAGCTGGTAAAGTATACTACATGTACATGTACTGTAGACAGGGTTGGGGACAGGGTGCTTGAGAGCTGTAGTCAAAACATGGGTGGCTTTTGAAGATCTTAGCTTTAAACACATTAGCCTGCAATACCCTATAGGGGCCTAGAGTGTGCTTTAAGTGATGACACTGGTACCTAGTAATATGTGCTGGTCTTGGTGGCAGTGGCTTGTCACACTACACGCTGCTCCAAACAAAGTTGATAAGAGCTTGGAGTAATATATACATTGTACTGTACAGACATGTTGTAAACTGCTTCCTGACTAAAAAGTAAAATGTGCAAAATGCAAAAATACATGATAATAAATACATTTTGGAGGGCCCGACGGTTCGATCTTACCAGGATCGAGAGAAGGTCTTTGTATCTAGGAAGGTTTGTGGCAACACCATGTAAGGTTCTGAACAGAACCTTCAGGAGCAATTGATAACTCGATGTTCTGGCCAGTATGCTCTGGCCGTCATCAGGAAACCTGATGACGGCCAGAGCATACATGTACTGGCTGGAACGTTGTGTTATCACTAACATTCAGGTTATTTTCAGAACTATACCTCTTCCTAAAGAGTGAAGACACCTTATACATGTATACATGTACATGGTGTCATCACCACAAACCCTCCTCTATTGTTTCACGCACCATGCAAAGCCATTTATACAGTACATTGCAAGCTCTTTGTAGAGTCAGATTTGAAGGTTTGCATGGTGAGAATATCAGGATCAATACTTTTAGGTTTGCGGAGACACCGTGTAAATTCTCTTTTGTGAGTAAGTGTGGTTCTGAAAAGAACCGGAGGAACTCGACGTTTCGAACAGTATACTCTGCTCGTCTTCAGGAGAAACATACTCACAATTTGAGAATTTACATAGTGTCTCCGCAAACCTATTTATCCTCTTTGTAGAGGTCATAACTACATGTAGGATCAAAACATCAAGCCCTCCTTTAAGTTGGTAAGAGTTGTCATTGGTATGTTTGTCTGTCTGCTTTCTCATCCTGTGTGCACGGCATCTGCAGGTGCTTGGCTTCATCGTCATCGTGGCCTGGGCCTTCGTCATCATCGGAGGCCGGGTGGCTGCGCTGCGGGTCTATCCGCAGCTCGCCTATCCTCCGGCCTGAGGAGGCCGAGGTTTGGCTTCCTCTTGCCCATCCCCCCTCTGGGCCTCTCCCCTTCCCCCAGCATTCTCGCACTGCCTTCAAGCAGTTCAGTTACTGTACCTGCAGAGCTCAGGGTGTGACTGGCGGGCAGCTTGGCATCTAGGCATTGCCCATCAGTGCCCACGATTACCTAATGCCATCCCGGCGGTGTGCTCCTGAAGCTGCGTGGGTGAATGCAGCCCTCCACGTTTTCTCAGAATGTGCGAATATCGGAGTGATCTGTCTGTTGACTAGACAGTACCTCTCAAGGGGTTCTTGATGCAGCCCAAAGAGGTTCTGTTTTCTCAGAATGCAGGAATAATGAAGTGATCTGTCTTGTGACTACACAGTGCCTCTCAAGGGGTTCTTGGTGCAGCCCAAAAGAGGTTCTGTTTTCTCAGAATGCAGTAATAATGGAGTGACTTGGCTGTAAACTACAGTACCCCTGGGTGGTTCATGGCACACAGACCAAAAGGTCTCGGAATGCAAACAGGCCTGTTAGTGTTAAGCGGTGGGCATCACCAATCGCATCGGAGGGCATGCACTAGCTGTACCGCAGCTGTGTCAGAGGTCGCCGGTGGTGGAATGAGAAACCGTGTCAACGGCGCTGCAGTCATGCTGGAGGTACAGGACCAGCGCATCAGCCACACCTTTCATGTCAGCGGTCAGTGCAGGAGTGTCGGAGGTCATGACTGCCAAAGTCTGCCATACCAAGGAACTGTGTCGGAGGTCAAACCGACCACATTGGCGGTTCAGCCATACGCACCATGTCAGAGATCAGTGCAGGAGTGCAAGAGGTCATGACCGCCATGCAAAGAAACTGTGTCGGGGGTCATACCAACCACGTTGGAGGTACAAGACCAGCGCACCAGTCTCACCCGTCATGTCAGAGGTCAGTGCTGGAGTGTCGGAGGTCGATACCAAGAAACTGTCGCCGGGGTCATACCGGTCATGTTGGAGGTACAGGAGAGGCAGTTGTATGCGAGGTGAAAGCAGTCATGTAAAAGGTCAGTGCGGGTGTGTCAGAGGTAACAGACTACCATGTAAAGGTTGATGTCGCCCATAGTTAGGCTCAATATAAACCATGTTCAACTCGATCTAAACCTTCCCTCTTAAACCAGCATTGATAACTACAGGTACGTACACATACATGTACATGTACACAGTATACTCAACCAATTAATCAGGATCAGTTTGATTTTTTTAATGTTCCTTTTTTTTTATTTTCTAAAACAGATTATGGACGGCAGAAAGGGAGAGGAGCTTATGCAATTCATTTGAAATGAATGCGACGAGGAATGCGGTTCCGAATGGGAATTTTGCAATTTTAATGGAAAAGTGAAATACTGCATATTAAATTCCTCAAATTGACGTTGAGGGCAGTGCACCCTGAATGGTCATCGGGCGTTGGAGCCACAAGCGTTGAAAGCACCTCATACAAGTAGATGCACAGGGTCAGCCGAGGGCCTAGCGAAATCGACCCCAGGATACCGCAATATCTGACGGATCAATCCGACGTGTGGCGTGACATACACGCATTCCCGTGGTTTATGCCGCTACGCTGCTGGGGTGCTGTTGTTCAGTTTTGCCCACGCTCAGTTAAAAATTGTAATCAAAAATGGCGGCTTTCATAAAATCACGCTCTGGCGCCCTCTGCCGTCTATTTATAGGATGTTAGGCTCTTTGATTGCGTCGAACGTTGTTGCGGTCCTTTACGAACCATCAGTCGCGGGCTCACAAAACCCGGAAATAGCGGTTCGTAGTTTGTCGGTTACTTCGAAAGTTTGTGCTCATGTTCAGTACAGAGTTTTTTTGCCATGAGACTGTGGTAAGGAGTCTGAGGAGTGAGGACCTTGCCCTGCGAGTCCGTGGTACCTTTGACTTTACTCAGTGGCTGTTGTTTCGGCAGTCGTCCGTGTGGTCCCCTGACTTCACAGTATTTGTCAGGATGTTTAGCTCTTGGAACCAGACTATCAGCTAACAGACTGGTTTAACCAGCCTGCAATGCTGACGAAATACAATCAAGTCAGGGAACCACACGGACGACTGCCGTAACAACAGCCACTGCGTTGACTTTAATAAGGAGCAATAACAACGCATGGGTGGCACTTGAAAACAGACCAGTTTTCCCCGAAACCTGGGCATGGTCTGTGGTTCCGTCTTCACCGCTGTTTGACATTCACGTTGAAGTGACATTGGCGATTGAACATTGAGCATTGGATAGGACACTTGTTTATTTTTTTAGATGGCCGTACTGGTTTGCACAGGAAAAACCCCTCATGCTTTTACTACCTCACTCAGCGACAGAAACCACAGCCTGTATACATGGTTAGACTCCTGGATGACGAAGCCTGGGCTGAAGATGTGGTTGCCGAGTCCAAAAAAGCCTCACTTGACATTTAAGTCATCTCATCGTCTCCCAAATCCCCACCCCAGCCCCATCCCCATTGTATAGTATGCCCTATAGTGCATAGGCATACATTGTCAACATTGTGCACAGCAGACGGGTTCAACATTGTGTCCGTTCCTTGAAAACTATATTCTACAGTGTATATAAAGGCTAATGCATGGTTTCACGGTAATGCTTGAAGCTACTGCTGTGTTTTTCTAGTTACTTTAAAGTTATCGGCTAAAACAATGAGATTGTTTGCATTCGAGTAATGTACATGTACTTTGGACGTGGGCACGGCAGCCTATGCTGATTTCAGAGCGCCTGTAAATCCGTTATGGTGAAATACATGTGCCTATCTATGTATAGTGTATAATGTTTTATACATGTTTTATACATGTATACCCATTTCATTTTTCTTTCAGGGTGTTAATGTAAAGTGACTGCAGCCGGCAGATCCCTGTGGAGTGTGATTTTATTAAGTTGCTTCCTGCATTTTGTGTGTAATAAAGTATTAATTAATGCACACTCATGTGTGATATACAGTATAGTATAGGCCTATACAGTTTTGCACATTATTCGGCATGTGATATACCGTAGTATTAACTTGAAGTAGCATTACTGACATGCGAGACATGGGACATTCAGTGTGTGTGATATAGTATTGAGTCGGTGAGCCTAATGATCAACACGCCCTATTGCAGACGTGTATATGTATGTGTACCGCTACTCTGCGGAAAGCGATCCGATAATGCAGACCTGTCGGACATGGTTTGCACACTCGGCCGGTCATTGGGGGGCTGTCAATTTGCGTGGAGTGGTCGCCATATACGCCGATCTAATTGTACGTCTGCATGTACATTTTATTAGGTTTGCTGTACTAATGGCGAGAGTGGTGGCGGTCTAAGTGCGCAGCGGCCTCAGCTTGACCTTGCTATACGTCTTAGTCTGTGACTGGCATGTTTTGTGTGTGAATTGTGCGTCGGTGAGAATGTAATTCTATTCGGATTTGGCCCCTACTCCAAGTGGCACTTCATGTTCACCACCGGCGTTGTACGCTCAAGAGTTAGCAAGCATCGTTTGCCATTGTCGCCGGGAAAAACAGCTTGACCTTATACCCTTGGAGTATATACACTGTCAACAAAAATGGGGTCTTTTTCCGCCCGACGTCTTGCCCCACATCGGTGCAAATATTGACTTCGCAACTCTTGGTCTAAATAATATGCCTAACTGTGGCTGGCGCTCCGTATATAGGATATGGGTCAAAGTAAAACCCATTACTCAATTATCTGTCGTTAAGCTATATAGATTCCACAAATTTGTTGATCACTTGAGTCTCAACGTTTGCCATTAGGTCTTATTGGTCATGAATCTTTCCCCCTTATTTGCTAATGCGTTCCGACCCATGTCTGATACACTTGTTCTTTATTGGGTAATTCAATTAGGTAGGCCCCCTAAATGATATTTTTTTTTCGCTTCGGCGTAGCGGAAAAGACTTTGAAACACATGATGTAGTTCAGATTTTAGTTTTCTTTTCTTTTTCTCCAGAAAAAAAACTTCACTTCCCTCCACCCACGTCTTCGGACTTCGGATTTTCGTCATGCGTATACCCCAATGCACAGAATGCCGTAGCAAAGTGACGTCATCAAGTGCTGTACAATATCAAATTTTCACCGCCTTTGACTTGGTGCACAGATTTGAAAGCACTTGTCAGTGGTATAATATGCGACGCGTGTCGACTCCCCGAACGCCGGGGAAACACGATCTCGCGCCACCATGCAGTGGCCCCTCCCGATCATCTGCACGTGACACCGGTGCGGTCGGGATTGGCTTTGCTGTACCATTCTCGCCGTTCATTAATCCAATGCGGTCGTTTCGCCGAGAAAGATCTTCCCGGAAGACAGACAGAGCTGCGGTCTCGGAGCGTGGCTCGGTCGCCGGCGGGTCGCACGTCACAGTGGCGACGGTCGACCGAGGGATGGTCACGCCTTGGGTCTCCCGCGTGGTTGCTTGAAACGGTCTCCCCGAAGAAGACAAAAGGGGTCTCCCCGGTTGTCTTTTTTGGACATCTTTACCTAAAAGTCGCACGTACAGTGACTCGTGGAAAGAGCGAGCAATTAAGGTCGAGTAAAAGGACGCATTGGTCGAGGGACAATTGAGGGTTGAGCGGGAATGGACGATGCTCGAGCGGGAACCGATTGGTCGAACAGATCGAGCCCCTGTCGTGCAAAGATCGCGTCAAACCGAGTGAACAGACGCAGGTAGAGCGTATGACTTATAATGTACAGAGCGTCTGCTGTCATAGTACGTAGAGGTCGAGTTCGGGCGCGCGTTCGGAGGTGTGCGATCCTGTTCCGTTTGCCGCGTTCAGTGGGTCGTGTCCCGTGTGGTTCGCGTGGACGGAGTGAAGAACAAGAACTCGACCAGATGCCTCAACAGAAAATAATCATTGAGTGGCACCGATTTCGGAATATAGGTCGCGCGTGGTCGCTTTTCCCAGATCGTGCTCGGTGAAAATAAAATGACGGTATTGGGTCCTGCGGCGATTTCACCGCTCCGCCGTCGCAATCCAGCGAAGACCTGTGTGTACATTGTAAAAAGTGCCACATTGATTTTGTCGCGGTGTTTAAAAAATTGCCTCGTCAGCTATCCGTTCCGTCGTTTGTGTGTGTGGACATTATGTTTGAAAACTGACTACACAGTGTAATAGCAACCCCCAGGCCGACAACATTCGGACGAAAATCGCGAGAGTCGAATTATTCATTGAATTGGAACACTTTCGAATCGATTTCGGAGCGCTGGTGGCGTTGCCATGCACCGCGGGCTTGGCCGTCTGAACTGCGGGCACCAGCATTGTCCAAGTTTGAAACGAAGACTTTTTGCTCAGTCTACCCCCACAAAAAAAAACACAGAAATACAAGCCCAAGTTATGTATGCATGCAGCAAATCAAAAGCCACACTGACAGCCGATTGTATGTGCCAGGTTTGAAACACTTGAAATTTGGAGCGGTCCTTCCTGCCGCGGTCGACCGCGTGCGGAAAGCCGCACTTGAACTTCTTAGCGGGGGCATCGACGGCCCGCCGGAAAGTGCATCGGAATGATTTTTGTGCCGCTTGACCGCTATAGGAGAATATCGCCAGGCCATGTCTGTAGAGAAGAACCCCCCCCCCAAAAAAAAAAAAAAAAAAAAAAAAGCTAAAAAGGAACAAAAAATAGTTGCGGTTTCTCCTGTGGAACAGATTTCCAAAGGTCGCTGGTTATCGCCATGATAATTATAATAGAAAGAAAATGAGACAGGGGAAAAGGCTGGGGGAGAAAGATGAGGGGGGGGGGCTGGTGTTTGATTTCGTATTGATGGTGTAAGCTGCCATTCGGATCGGAATTTCAAGTATCTGCGGTAATTAGAAATCAATCAATGAATTACACTGTCATGACAGGTATACGGGTTGAAGGCTAGGTTGCGGGTAAAGTCGTACACCGCATAGCGCGGGGCAGGCTTCTCAAGAGAATCTGGTGCAGGTTCAAGTACTACTGCTGACTCACTGCATGCAGTCGGAACTCTTGAACGTTGGCTTGCCAAGCAGCGTGGTCGCAGAATGAGTCGGGCCGTCCGCATTGCCTTTCCGAAACCCCGATCTGTTTTTCTGCCTAATTAACTGTCGGTCTGTCTGCCTACCTCTTTGCTTGCCTGCTTGCTTGCCTGTTTGCTTGCTTGCTTGATTGATTGCTTGATTGCTTGATTGGTTGCTTGATTGCTTGAATGCTTGAATGCTTGATTGCTCGATTGCTCGATTGCTTGCTTTTGTATCTGTTTATCGTTATCGAACGCACCCACTGGTGTCAACTCGTTTATTCCGGCAGGATAGATAGCCGCCGCAATAGACTGTGCGTTCGATTACCTTTAACGGGCCAAGCGTTATCAAACGCACCCAGTGGTGTCAACTCGTTTACTTACGGTATAGGAGAGATAGCTGCCGCAATAGACTGTGCGTTCGATTAGCTTTCCGGGGACGACCCGGCCAAGCGTTATCGAACGCATCCACTGGTGTCAACTCGTTAATTATTGCTGCCGGCCTATAGCGAATCTACGGCTTAGACTGCGGATTGCACGCCCCGGTTATCCGGACTATGCACGAATGAACCTTTTTTTGGTGGGGGAGGGGGCAAGAAATCGACCGTCGAACGTGAGCAGGCCGGACGATACTTTTTTTTTTTTTGGGGGGGGGTGATGATAATGAAGCTCGACACCGCTTCGAAATGTTGGTACGAACTTTAAAGCCCCTACACAACATAGGTCCAGGTCAAAGAATAGCATCCATACGTTGTCTGATCCAACATATGCATGCAATAGCACACCTGTGAAAATCCCAGCTCAATCCGCCAACCGAGTCTCGAGAAAATCGTGAAAACCGCTTCATTTGTTTCGCAAAAATGCAGCATTCAGCGCCGTACTGTTCCAAAAAATAGTTTAGATCTCGGTGAGACGTGAACTATTTCTTTTTCTCGTTTCTCCCAAAATACAACATTTTAGGCATAACAAATTCAGTGAGAGGTTTCTACTTTAACCATCTTCAAACTGTATAAGTTTGATGAAAATCTGTGAACATTTCTGTTTTTCGATCTTACCAATGTTGTGTATAGGGGCTATGAGTCGACTGTGTCTTGTTCAGCCGCGCATTGAAACAGTTGTTATTGCGTTTTACAGCACGAGGTAGCGTTGCGGGTTCGAACCACTTAAAACGCTCACCCGAGTATATCTGGTAATTTGACACCCCCCCCCCCCCCCACCGACAGGACGCCCTTCGGAGTCCTGGCGGCGAGACTACTTCCCATAGACTATCGTTAGTTATAGCCTCGTATTTCGGATACAATTTATGTGTTTATTGTTGCCCGTTCCGTGCGCTATACTTTGCCCTAACAATTAAGACGAGACATGCAATAGAACAAATTTATAAACCTCTGATTATTCTGTTTTACAGCAGAGCGTAAACAAGTCTAAATTGTTGTTGTTGTGTGTGTGTGTGTTGGGGGGTTATAGTCTTTGGCTTCTCGTCACGGTCCGGGTTGAAATCGTAGACGATTTATTGACTCGCAGTAGTGTTTTCGACACCTTAGAGGGCGTTCGTATATCCGGGGGCCGTAGGTGATGCTTGCTTAGCCATGATTGTTTGTCGGAGCCGAGAAAAACACATTCTTTTAGTTGACCGCAGTCTAGTTGTCGAGTTGACGAAATTGTCTATTGGCTGGTCAATGTGCTGTTTGGAGCGGGAATGCCAACAGCTGATAGCCGGTAAAGTGAAGAGTTATCCATCGAGGCGGTGAGACTTGAGAGAAATGCCCCACTTCGCACTTAGACAAAAAAGGAGCCAGGTTTTCGACATTATTCCCGGATGTGAACAACCCCCAACCCTAACCCCAGCCTCAATCCCACCCCAGCCCTACCCCAGCCCCAACCCATGGCCCAATCCCAACCCATGGCCCACCCCAGCCCCAACCCCAACCCATGGCCCACCCCAGTCCCAACCCCAGTCCCACCCCCAGCCCCACCCCTACCCCAGCCCCAACCCACGGCCCACCCCAGCCCCAACCCCAACCCATGGCCCACCCAAGCCCCAACCCCAGTCCCACCCCAGCCTCAGTCCCACCCCATGCAGCCCCAACCTCAACCCATGGCCCACCTCAGCCCCAGCCCCAACCCATGGCCCACCCCAGACCTAACCAAGCCCCAGCCCCAGCCCCAACCCATGGCCCATCCCAGCCCCAACCCAAGCCCGAACCCCAGCCCTAACCAAGCCCCACCCCAGCCAAACCCTATAGCCCCAAACCTATACCCCAACCCCAAATCGTTTGCGTTCGCGGCCTCACGCTTAGGATCGTGAAGGTCATCGAAAATGTGCCTCTGTCACCCTCGTGCACCCCTGCGGTTGCGCAATCCAGATAAAAAGACCAACAAACCAGACCACTTCTCAGAGAGCGAGAGAGAGAGCGAGAGAGAGAGAGAGAGAAATGCATAGACACAATTCAAGTTCACGGTGAGTTCAAGGCGGTTTTTTTCCTTCCCCCCTTTCTTCACGGGTAAACGTTCTCATCAGGAGTCTTTATGTCCCTTTGCTTACGGAAATTCGTGCGCGCCGTATACCCACGAGATTTGCCGGGGTGAACGTTAGGCCGGGATACGCTGTGATTCAACGCTGGCTGTGGGGCGCCGCCCCCCCCCCACCGGAGATGGCTTGTGAGGAAACCTATTTGATTGCTTGTTTAAGTCCGTTTGAATTTGGGGGTTGGGGGGATGACTGGAACAGTGTACGTGTGCCATTACTCTTGAAAAAAAAAGGCGGTCGCGCGTGCACTCAGTCCCATAGACAGTCGTATAATAGAGACGTTTCGGACGCGAACGGATACGCGTACGCATACGTTTATGGCTATCCGGACCAGTTATAGTGGCCGTTTCGCAATCCGGATGTAATAATCAGTGGCGCTGCTCGAAATCCCGACGCTATGTAAAACCAAAAGTCTAAAATGAAGTCTATTTCCGACACCATGCACCCACGTTTTGATACCCACGTTTTGATACATTGAGACATCCGTTCGTATTTCAAAGTCTTTGAAACTCAATACAACTCAATAAAACTCAATATAATTCCCACCTACATTATTACTGTTGTGTTTCTTCCTAGCGTGCCTCGAGCGAGATACCCCTGCGGTCCGCGCGTTTAGCGCAGACGAAGTAGCCTGTGACGTCATCACTGATGTCGTATCCGTTGCACTAACCGTTATCTGTTCGCCTGCAGGAAAAAAAACTCTCTATTGAAGGCGGCACGCTGCTTACGTTTATCTCATGTGGTATTACTTCGTCAGGCGAGTCGTATATACGTTATGTTTCTGCTCTATTTACGCTAGGGGCGTAAGACTGCAAAATGTGTTCATTGCAGGGGGGAGGTTTCCGCTGTGACGGCACCGGTGACGAATTAAATCCCGCCCTTCCCCATTGCCGCCAGAGTGCGCGTATACAGGGACATGACACCTCTCCTAATTGACAAAATAATGATTGGCGGCCTTCTGTTTTGACAATGACGTGTCCAAGCCACTGACGCAATGGGAGTGACGGATCTTGCTTATTACCTATAGGCCTACACGTTGACGCGCGTTTTGTCGGGTCCAGCGATCGAAACCTATTATAACAGGCCGCTAACGAACTGTGCATGAACAAGCTGTTGCTGTTTAATTCGACGGGAGTACGCTCGGTCGGGTACCCGACGCCTCCCCTAGTGTAATGTGCTGCTCGCATTTCCCTTGGATGTATACCAATGTGTATAATGTTCTGCCTACGGCATATTAGTGTAGGTATAAGGTACCTTGCATCAATGCAGATGCGTACCTCCAATACTGTCTGTATAACTTGCATCCGTTCAGATTCGTTTCATACAGGCCGCCCTAACTCGATAAGTAAATACCACGGGGTATGATATTGTCTGTAGTTGCGTGGATATCACTATACCAAGCGTAGCGCCCTCTGTCGTCAACTCCAAAGACAGGGGCACCGACCCTGCCCATTTTTTTCTCCCAGCGTTGGACCCGATCCAGGAAGGTACTCGATCTGCATTATAACTTTCTGAGACGCGCGTCTGACATGCTCTGCCGACAGGGCAATATCTCAGGCCCACCGCAAGCAGTCAAGATAAGTGGGTTCAAAAGTTTAGGCCTACCCCTTCTCGTCTGCGGTTTTTCGTCAAATCGGTTGCGTAAGTAGGCCTAACGGGTCCCGGCGGTTTGTCGGCCGAGAGTTCATGAGGTTCGGTCTCTTTTGACTGTCTGTCTATCGCTGTCTGTCTGTCTCTGTCTGTTTCTGTCTGTCTGTCTCCCCTCTCCCTCTCTCGACCTCTTCCTCTCCCCCCCCCCCCCCTCTCCCCCTCTCCCTCTCCATCACCTCTCTCCCATCCCCCCCTCTCTCCATCTCCTGCGGTTGTTTTTTCTTTCGGGCGACCACTAGTCTTGCGTAAGTAACGGGTCCTTGCGGTTTGTCAGCCAAGGGTTCATGGGGTCTGTCTCTCTTGACTGTCTGTATGACTCTGTGTGTCTGTTTCTGTCTGTCTTTCTCTCCCTCCCCTCTCCCTCTCTGCATCTCTCTCTCCCACTCTCTCTGTCCATATCTCTCTCAACCCCTCTCTCTCCCCCTTTCTCTCAACCTCTCTCCCCCCCTCTCTCTACCTCCCCTCTCTCTCTCCCTCCCTCTTTCCCCTTCTTTCTCTCTATCTATCTCTCCATCCCCTTCTCTCTCTATCTCTCCCCCCTCTCTCTCTACCGCCCTCTCTCTCTATCTCTTCCTCTCTCTCCCCTCTCTCTCTCTCCATCTCTTTCTCGATCTCTATTTCACACCGCGATAGATCTCTCTGTTTCTCTCTCCATTATCTTTCTCTTTCTCCCTCTATCTCTCTGTCTCTCCTCTCTCTCCTATCTCTGTCTCTCAACCTCTCTCTACCTCCCTCTCTCTCCCTTCCTCCCCCATCTCTCTCTCCCTCTTTCCCCCTTCTCTCCCTCCCTCCCTCCCTCACTCACTCCTCCCTCTCTCTCTCTCTCTCTCTCTCTCTCTCTCTCTCTCTCTCTCTCTCTCTCTCTCTCTCTCTCAGTCCTTCCCTCCTCTCTCCCACTCCTTCCCTCCTCTCTCTCTCTCTTTCTCTCTCTCTCCCTCTCTCTCTCTCTCTCCCTCTCTCTCCCCCTCTCCCTCTCCGATCTCTCACTCCTTCCCTCCTCTCTTTCTCTCCCTCCGTCTCTCTCTATCTCTCTCCATCTCTATTTCACTCCGCGATAGCTCTATACGATCGTCTCCGCAGTACTCTCTGAAGCTGACGACCGCCTGGCACCGGCCGGCATAATTGTAAGAATGCAAGCAACGATTGTGTCTGACCCCCGCAGAGTGATGTGCACATCGCTCGGAATAAAAAAAAAAATGGGCTTTCCTGAAACTGAGAATTAAGCGAGAAGCTGAGAAGCACGAGCGAAAAAATGATGACAATTCCCGCGGCACTTTCACAGCGTGACACCCCCCCCCCTAAAAAAAGGGGTCGAATGCCGCAGTGGGCCTCGGAAACGAGGTCAGACCGTGACCCCACAAAAAAGAGGTGCTATTAGCCGCTGGGTGCGACGAATATGTCGCCCTCCTTTTGTTGTTCTTTCTCATTAACGTGCAGTTCTTGGCTTTTGGGGTGTGTGTGTGTGTGTGTGTGTGGTGGAATGCAATGCGTGACGCGGTGACAGCACGTATTATGTTCCACGACTTCACCTCCAAATAAGATACGATATCCGGTATTGGTAACATAATTCTACGATATCTGATAAGATACGACACACGATATCCTGTATTGGTAATATATACCATATCACTCTGATAAGATACGATACACGACACACGGTTTCCATAACTAGATAAGGAATTCTAATGCCGGTCTTTGGGCTGTCGACATTGTCATTATAATTCCATTTGGATGATAAGTCCTGTTTTTTGTTGTGTACTAATGTGAATAGCTTTCTCAGATCGAAAGGCCCAGAGGGGAGCTTCGAAACGAAGCGTTAAAACGAGGCTACGCCATTCTTTTCAAAGAGCCCATTTTCCGGACACTCCAAAATTCCCAATACTTGCTCACCCGAAAGTCACTGATGATGATGTCAGACATTCCGTCGGTTTTAGCGCCCAGTGAGTTGCCGTCCAAAAGAGCAAGTTTCGGTGAATTTCCAAAGTTCGTCCGCGAGCGCTCGTTGGAACCTAGGTCAGTAGGTTATAACATGACCACGCCGTCGTACATGGCCAGTCGTGCATGGCCCGTTCGTGCATGGCCCGTTCGTGCATGGCCCGTCGTGCATGACTCGTTCGTGCATGGTCCGTCGTGCATGGCCCGTCGTGCATGGCCCGTTCGTGCATGGCCCGTTCGTGCATGGCCCGTCGTGCATGGCCCGTTCGTGCATGGCCCGTTCGTGCATGGCCCGTCGTGCATGACTCGTTCGTGCATGGTCCGTCGTGCATGGCCCGTTCGTGCATGGCCCGTTCGTGCATGGCCCGTTCGTGCATGGCCCGTCGTGCATGACTCGTTCGTGCATGGTCCGTCGTGCATGGCCCGTTCGTGCATGGCCCGTTCGTGCATGGCCCGTTCGTGCATGGCCCGTCGTGCATGACTCGTTCGTGCATGGTCCGTCGTGCATGGCCCGTTCGTGCATGGCCCGTTCGTGCATGGCCCGTCGTGCATGGCCCGTTCGTGCATGGCCTGTCGTGCATGGCCCGTTCTGCATGGCCCGTCGTGCATGGCCCGTGGGGCGTGGCCTGTGGTGCATGGCCTGTTCGTGCATGGCCCGTCGTGCATGGCCCGTCGTGCATGTGGCCCGTTCGTGAAGCGATCGAGCGCGGGCCGATTTCAGACGACACCAAGTCAGAGTCGCCCTAGCTCATCTCACGAAGGCTATACCCCTTCGTGCACAACGTCACAACGTGTCGTTGCAATGTGCCCCGGGGACGTTACAACGTCGCAACGTGTCGTTGCAATGTGCCCCGGGGACGTAATGAGCGCTGTCAACGACATGAAGGCACGGCGAGGCCAACTCGCGGCACAAGGCTAGCGTGGAAACTGGTTCACGCTTTGCCAGCGCTGTTACCGATCGTCTTACAAAAAAAATCCATTTCTCAGAGGCCGTTGGGAAAGGTCCTGCTAAGATCGACCAAAGACCTTTGAGAAGGGTCCTGCATGCTAAGATCGAGCAAAGACATTTGAGAAAGGTCCTGCTAGGATCGAGCAAAGACCTTTAAGAAAAGTCCTGCTAGGATCGATTAAAGGCATTTGAGAAAGGTTCTGCTAAGATCGAGCAAAGACATTGAGAATGGTCGTGCATGCTAGGATCGATCAAAGGCCTTTGAGAAAGGTCCTACTAAGATCGATCAAAGGCCTTGGAGAAAGGTCCTGGTATAGGATCGATCAAAGGCCTTGGAGAAAGGTCCTGGTATAGGATCGATCAAAGGCTTTGGAGGAAGGTCCTGCTAGGATCGATCAAAGGCCTTGGAGAAAGGTCCTGCTAGGATCGATCAAAGACCTTTGAGAAAGGTCCTGCTATATGATCGATCAAAGGCCTTTGAGAAAGGTCCTTCTAGGATCGATCAAAAACTAAAGGTCCTGCTTAGGATCAAAGGCTTTTTGGAAAGGTCCTGTCAGAATAAAATGCCTTGGGAAATGCCTTAGGGAAAGATCCTGTTGGGATCAAAGGCCCTTTGGGAAAGGTCCTGGGATCAAAGGCCTTTAGTCCTGTGGGGGTTGGGAAAGGTCCTGCTAAGATCGATCAAAGACCTTTGGGAAATGTCCTGTTAGGAACAAAGACCTTTGTGAAAGGTCCCGTTAGGATAAAAGGCCTATGGGAAAGATCCTTTTAGGATCAAAGAGGGCTCGGTAAGGGGACAGCTAGCGGAGGAAGCGAGGCTGACCTCGCGGGGAAGTGTCGTACGACGTTGGCAGCGTTTAGTCTCGTTCGTCGTTCTGCGACTATAAATCGGATCTGAAGTCCCGAGAACGGACCCCAGCTAAACGTACTACAACCCCCTTGACATCCCGGACCGTCCGTTGACACGCGCCGTTCCTCGGGGCTGGGGGTGTGTGGGCTTGTGAGGGGGGTATGAAAAAAATGGGGCTCGGGTTCTAGGAAATGCGGCCACCGTACGTTATGTCTGAACAGAGAGTGGTCGACTGACCCAATTTGGGCAAGTCGCCAGGGGGCGTGCGATCAGTCCCGCTCACAAAGGACCCGAGAAGAAATCTAAAGTTGACCCCCCCTCCTTCCCATCATTCTCGATTTCTAGGTAAAGCGGAGTGTCGCAATACAGGTTTTTCCCCCAAGTGTAATGCCTATAGAGACTCCCACGCCACCTGCTCCGCCTTGTTAAAGCGGTACAGCTCCATGGCTATAATGGTAATTAAAGGGAGGACAATGCCGCATCAGCGTCACCTGCAGTGATGAGCTTGCTCATCTGATCTCGTCAGTTTTTTAGAAGGAGCTATTATCGCGGAGCCTGCGGCAGTGTACCGACCCTGCCATGATTACTACGCGTCGCACGTGCTTGCTCCGCGCGCTGTGCGTTGAGTGCAATGGTGCACGGGGTCCCGCCGCGACCGTACGGTCCGAACGTCCGCTGCATGGTTTTCACGGTCGCTTACCAATGGCACGCTCGCCCTCTTGAATCCCGGCAAGCTATATATCCCTCGGCATCCTGTCAGCCCGTACGGGAGGGGTCCTCTCGCTCTAGCCCGCCCCCGCCCCCCCTCTCTGCTACCCCCACCTCCACCCCCTCTCCCCCTCCATCCCCGGTGGGTGAACAACCGAACGTGTAACATTCCCACAGGCACATGAGACCCTTATGTGCCAAGTTCCTGGAAAACCGGCCGGTCTTCGGTCGTCTTGAGGTTGCACTGGCGGGCGAGTTCGTCAGATCTAGTTCCTGGTGTTCGAGGACATCAGAATTTATAATATCCGGTTCCTCGTGTTCCACTGGTGAGAACGATCGAGATGTGTTTGTTTGTATCTCTAGGTCTATGTCTGCGTTCCTGTCGGTCTGTCGGTCTGTCGTCCCTTGCACTGGTGGTCTTACATCGCCTCCGTCTCTCCGTCTTTCTGTGTCTGTCTTCCTATGTCTCTCGCTATCTTTCTGTCACTCACTGTACGGTCTACTTGGTCATTCTCTGTCTCTCTCCGTCTCTCTGTGTAGTTAATATATCACCGTCTCTCCCTATGTCTCTCTGTCCATCTCCCACTGTCCATGTCTCTCTGTCTCTCTCCCTCTAGCATTTTTCTGTCTGTCTGTTCCTGGCTGTCTCTCCTTGTCTGTCTGTCTCTTTCTTTCTATCTATCTGTCCTTCTGCTTCCGGGGTCTGTCTGTCTCCCACTGTTTCTCATTGTCTCTCTGTCTCGGTCTCCATTTGCGTTCTGTCTCTCACTATATCTATCTGTGTATCACAGCCGGCCTATGTCAGTCTCGCAATGTTCGAAAGCTGCAGGCTGAGAATGATTATCTGTTTTATGTATTGATTTGAATGGCAAATACGGTCGCCTTGCGCAATGCCCGTCCCGGCCCGACGAAGCCCACACGGCTTCACCTTTCCCCCGTGACCTTTCCAGGACTCTCATTCCCCACTTGTCCCCCATTTGCCGCCGTGAATCACCCCCCACAAGGAAACGTGTCACTGTGTTGCGCGGTTGGCCGGTTGGAAGTTTGTGTGTGTGTGTGTGTGGGGGGGGGGGTGGGTGGGGGTGGGGGAGGGGTGAAGAGGGTGCCACGTGGGCATAATGTCTAGCCAGAAACCCGTTCTTTCCCCTTTGGTACCCAACACCTCTGATTTACCCATGGGTATACACGCATATGCACGTGTTTAGCCTAGATTGTAAACGAACCGATATCTTTTTTTTCTTTTTTTTTCAAACGAGCATCTGCATGATTGCTTGATTAAGTTGATAGATTTACAATTCGGTGGTGTTCTCCTGATCATGAGTTGAGGTCTGTCAGTTTCCTACCGATGGGCAGAGCTCACACTGTCATACATGCTGAGTTGCCGGCCCATGGTGCAGGTGTCACCCGAAAACTTCCCCGCACTTCGATTCCACCTCGCAAAGCAAACCGTCCGAGCTTTTACATGAGGCAACATTTTCATTACTTCATAGTTCATGTACTTCGTCTTTCTTCTCTTTTTATGACTGAGAGGTCAGCTTGTCGTACTTTTCAATCATAGTATAAAATAGTGCAACAGTCACGAACAACAGAGACAGACATAAGGGGGGGGAGATGGGGGAGAGAGGGTGGAGAGAGAGGGAGAGATAGAGATAAGGGGGAGAGAGGGTGAGAGAGGGGTGGAGAGAGAGGGAGAGAGAGGGATGGGGAGAGAGAGATATGGGGGAAGAGAGAGGGGGAGAGAGGGGTGGAGAGAGAGGGAGAGAGAGAGATAAGGGGGAGAGACTGAGGGGTGGAGAGAGAGGGAGAGAGAGAGGGATGGGGAGAGAGGGAGAGAGAGAGATATGGGGGAAGAGAGAGGGGAGAGAGGGGTGGAGAGAGAGGGAGAGATAGAGATAAGGGGAGATAGAGAGGGAGACAGATCTGGGTGTGGAGAGAGCGGAGAGAGAGATAGGAGGAGAGAGGGAGAGAGAGGGGTGGAGAGAGAGGGAGGGATAGAGATAAGGGGAGATAGAGAGGGAGAGAGGGGGTGGCGAGAGAGAGATAAGAGGAGAGAGAGGGGGGAGAGAGAGGGAGAGGGGAGAGAGGAGGGGCAAGGAGAGGGATGGGACATTTTCTTTCAAACGGAAGTCCGGTTAAGTTGTAGCATCCATCTTGGGAGTCGATAATTTAACGAAATGCAGGGTTCTTGGCACAGATTTCGAGATGATAATTTGGCTTTGCCCTCTAAGCCACGGGGGGAAAAAACAAGAAGAAAAAAAATCACTGCTGTGCGATATAATTCAACAGCGATCATAGTGTTCTGACTTCTGAAGGATTATACCGTACACAGATCAGCCGACGCAGCCTGCACAATGCACGGACAATGCGCAGCCAGTCGGATGGTCCTTCCACCCATTCATCACACCACCCGGGATAACGTCGGCTTATGGCCAACCACGATCGTCCGTCTTACGAAGCGCTACCACCCAGTATTTATGACCGTCGTTAAATCCGAAAACTCAGACGTCCCTCTCCGAAACAGCTTCTAAGTACGATGTAACCATTATGGGCCACGGAGCGTTTATACTTATAGAGAGGGGGATTCTTTCGATATCGATCTAAATCCTTGTCTATCTTCACCCCTCCCTCCCCTCACCTCCCTGCTCTTCATCTGTCAACTAGTTGACTTAACCCGTGGGGAGGCCGGGTATAAAACCTGTGGCGTGTGCCGGCGACGAACAATCAAAATACGCCGCCGTGGACAAATACTCCCACGTTTTAATGTACACAGGCCCACCCGCATGCGTACCGACTGTGGACGAGAAGGCATTAAAAACGAGTGACGGCCTATATTATGGAGGAGAGTATAGTTGTGAAGGGGGGGGGGGGGGGGTTGGTGGGTGAGGCTGGGATTGGTGTTTGAGCAAACACAGCAAATGCCCTAATCGGAAAAGGTCAGCCTTGATAGCGGCTGATGATCCTCCGCGCGACGGGCCGAACTTTCACGGGATCGCTCTTCGAGCGAATGACGCATTTTCAACCGGTCTCGTTCAATTCAACGATGAAAGGCGACCAAGCGCGGGTAGGGTGGACATTTGCAATTTAGCAAATCCGAAAGGGCACCCCGATTCTATCCTCTTTATTCGGGGCGCGTAGGGACGGAAGGAAGGAAGGAAGGAAGGAAGGAAGGTTGGCAGTCGGCGGGAGAGCCTCCTGCTCCGGTTGTCATTTATACTTAGCGGCTACCTTGCCCCCGTGGCATTTTGATAGGTCGCCTAATCACAGTGTCAATATTGGCACGGGGGGTGGGGAGTTAGTCGCAGCCCTTACAGGCGCGATATTTCGAAAGCTGACACGATCTCCTCCGTCGCACGGGCGGCACCAGCTGGTGCCGGTATCGCGCGCCGTACCCCGCGGTGGGGCCGACCCGTCCGTCGTCCGTCGACCCGGCTGGACTCGTTCCGTTCCCCGACACTTTCAGAAGAAGGGGAGGGAGGGTGTTTAATGGGGGGAGGGGAACCCCATGCTCTAACCCGTACTTGACTTAGTTGGAACTTTCCCACTTTCCCACTCACCCCCGGGCGTGTTGAGTTCCTCTGCTGTGAAAGACAAACATCAATCGCTTCGAAGGTTCCCCGATCTGTCTGTTGATTTTGTAAAAATACAAAATATCCAAAGACCCAGTCGCTGCAATGAAATCAGATGCTTCTCGGGAAATGAAATGAAGAATCGGCATCACGGAAGATGATTATATATAAATTATGTATAGATAGATGTATAGAAAACATGTACGGTATACGGAAAAGGCTATCACAGCAGATTTTAAACCAATTAAGATCGTCCCTTGGATTGATGTCTCTGAGGAAATTCACGATTCATGAGAAAGGAGCGGTCACGACAGACCTAGTTTTCTGGATAAGACGGGAAGGAGAAGAAAAAGGATTCAGTTGAACTCGGGCAAAATGAAGGCCTGGATGCAACAGATGTGGAGAGCGGGGAACTTCCCCTCCACTCCCCTGCCTGCCTGCCTCCCTGCCTGCCTCCATGCCTGCCTGCCTGCCTGCCTGCTTGCCTGCCTGCCTGCCTGCCTCTCTGTCTGTCTGTCTGTCTGCCTGCCTGCCTCTCTGTCTGTCTGTCTGTCTGCCTGCCTCTCTGTCTGTCTGTCTGCCTGCCTGTCTCTCTGCCTGCCTGCCTCCCTGCCTCCCTGCTTGTATGCCTCCCTGCCTCCCTGCCTCCCTGCTTGTCTCCCTCCCTGCTTGTCTCCCTCCCTGCCTCCCTGCCTCCCTGCCTGCCTCCATGTCTCCCTCCTTGCATGCCTCCCTGCCTGCCTCCATCCCTGCCTCCCTCCCTCCGTCACCCCATTCCTCCCTCCCTGCCTCCCTAGACTACCTCCTTCCCCCTCCCCCTTTGCCCTCCCTCCCTCCCCTACCCTCACCTCTCCCTCTCCCCTCCCTCCTCTCTCCCCTTCCCCATCATCTTCCCTACCGACTACCGACAAAGCCAATACTATTTTCAGGCGCGAATCAATGGAAACCGCACGAGGGCAGCCGCATGACGTCACCGGCAGTACGGTGACTCGGTCACGTGGGCTCGGGCCTCTCGTCGTGTGTTGCAAGACAGTGCCGGCTCGTGGGGGGGCTACGACCCGTAACGGTTTCGTAATAGCCTCACTCCTGTCAGGACGCCGTCTCTCGCCGGCTGTGTTTAAATAGAGCCGACTCCGGGACAGGAAAGTCACTATTGATGCCGATGCTTTGGTACTAGCGTCAGGAGGAATGATGTTTGTGTCGCATTGGGAAGAATTCTCAGGCCCTTACCTATCCCTACGGCCGTCACGTGTATGACCCGCGTTATCTCGTCGATTAAACACAAAAAACGGGGGGAAAGAACAACAAGGCCGGGCCGGGATTGGTCGGTGAGGCGTTCACCGGCACGCTCCGTCCTCGGACCCCGACCGACATAAAGTGACTTGGACGCGCCGTGGCCTGCCGCATTCCCCGTCCAGCCCGCCTGAGCGGTAACACGCACCCGGGTCGTCGCATGCACGGTAGATATCGAAGGCCCTATACTCCCTGCAGCTAGCCCCCTCTCTCTCTCTCGCCCTCTCTCACTCTCTCTGCCCCCTCGCGTCGGACGAACTCCCTTCTTTCTCGGCCCATTGTACCCCCTTACGAATGCCTCCCGAACGGCCGGTGGCGCCGACGCGCTGCGCCTGTCCCGCGACCGCTGGCATGGCCGCCCGGCGAGCCCTGGACACCCTGACGTTGCTGCTGCTGGCTGCCACCTGGCTGCTGGCCCTGTCCGGCAGCGCCTGCTCCACGGCCCGGTCGCCCGGCCAGCGACCGGCTGAGCCCTGGCGGACCCTGATGGACCCGGCGGCGGCCGGCTCCTCGTCGGAGCGCGGCCGGCCCGGCACCGCCGAGAGCCCCGCCAGCGGTAGAGAGGCCAGCGCTGTATCTAACACCGCCAACAACCCAGCCAGCACCGGCACGAGCAACGACACCAGCAGCAGCAGCAGCAGCAGCAGCAGCAGCAGCAGCAGCAGCAGCAACATCAGTAACCCTACCACCACCACCACAGGCAACGCTGAATCAGAGACAGCCGCCCTCCCGGGCAAAGCCAGGGAGGAGGCCCGCATCCGTGCCGTCAAGGCCTCGGTGCTGGCGGCGTTGCATATGAGCGAGCCGCCCTCGCCCGAGGTGGTGGCCCGGGCCCGGGCCAGCCTGAGCCTGGAGGACGTGGCGCGCGCCTTCCGGAAGTACGACCAGGCGGTGCTGGCCCAGCTGGGCACCGAGGGCCGCATCCCCCGGAGGAACCAGTCGCCGATCCAGTCCGTCCACCCCCTGGGCAGGAAGGCCCACCACCGTCGGCCCACGGGTACGTACACACGCAGCACCCGTCACCCTTTACCCACCCTTTACCCACCCGTCGCCCATCACCCACCCGTCGCCCATCACCCACCCATCGTCAATCACCCACCCAACGTCAATCACCCACCCGTCGCCCATCACCCACCCATCGCCCACCTATCATTCACCCATCACCCACCCATCACCCACCCATCGCCCATCACCCACCTAGCACCCACCCATCGCCCATCAACCACCAATCACCATCACCCACCCATCACCGATCACCCACCTAGCACCCATCACCCACCCATTACCCACCCGTCACCCACCCATCGTCACTCACCCACCCATCACCCATTACGGTACCCACCTAGCACCCACCCATCGCCCATCACCCACCTATCACCCACCCATCGCCAATCACCCACCTAGCACCCATCACCCACCCATTACCCACCCGTCACCCACCAATCGTCACTCACCCACCCATCACCCATCACCCACCTAGCACCCACCCATCGCCCATCACCCACCCATCACCCACCCATCGCCAATCACCCACCTAGCACCCACCCGTCGCCCATCAACCACCAATCACCATCACCCACCCATCACCGATCACCCACCTAGCACCCATCACCCACCCATCATCCATCACCCACCCATTACCATACCCACCCATACTCATCACCCCCCCCCCCATTACCCACCCATCACCCATTACCCACCCATTACCCATCACCCACCCATTACCTACCCAGCATCCATCTCCCACCCATCACCCACCCATCACCCATCGCCCACCAAATACCCGGCAAATCAGCGAACCAGACGCTTGGAGCACACGATTATAAGGTCGAGCACAGCCACCTCAGTATGGCGTGATTCTTTCAAATGTCGCAATTACCCCCCCCCCTCACACACGAATAATGTCGCAACCCTGATCGTTATCGCCTACAGCAACATGCACGTCAGATATATCGCTGTATCTAGGGGCCGATTTTTTTTCCATTTTCCTCATTTGTTCTTCTTCAATTCTCCACCTCAGCCCATCCAAGGGGTAAATAGGATGAGAAGAGCAGCATACTACTACATGTATAATGCCCGTGCGAGCTCCAAGCACATCGTCCGTATCTCACAACCACCTGTTGAGCTTTGCCGTAGATTGGTGTGAGTTTTTGACTCGTTGACCGAAGATGGCGGGGGAGGGGGGTGGGGGTGGAGGGGGCAGGGGACGCTGTCATTTCCATCCTCCGTGCTGACCTCGTCTCTGTGTATCTATTGCAGACACTCTGGCATTCTGGTCACGGGTTTGTCATTGTTTTCCTCTGTCAGACGTCAGTAATTGAAATAAGTCTCCCCTCGCGGCAAGTCTATGTACATAAGACTTGAAGGTTTTGCATGGTGGAAATACTGAGTGGAAGGTCTGCGGCGACAACACCCTGTAGCACTTCTCTTTTTTTTCGCAGAGCCGCACTCCTTCTTTGGAAAGAGAAGAGTCTATTATCATCTTGAACAATAACTTTCGAAAACTCTGCCGGTATCTTTAATAATTATGTGCGTGCCTGCGGGGTTTGTGCCGGCGCATCGTGTTTGCATTCAGTTTGTCCTACTCCGCGTGATAAGCACCGAGTGCTCGGTGCTTTGCCCGATGTTGCCCTTACGGGCAGCTCGGATGGGATACGAACCCACGACGCCTGCTTCCTGCGTCCTAAACACTGGACCGTGCGTAGGGTTAGAGTTAGAGTTAGAGTTAGGGCTAGGGTTAGAGTTAGGGTTAGGGTTAGGGTACTTTTTCCATCTACGCTGATCGGTGCTACGTGTGATGTAGGCCTACGGCAGCATGGCATGAACTTCCACATGCACAGCGCGTGCACGGAATCACATGCATGAATCGTCACAAGCGGAGTGAGCCTAGACGCATAACAAGCCGTTAAATTGACTACAAAAGCGAAAAGCCACAGTGTAAAAAATTAAATACGCGTACCGCCACCGGTAAAGAGACACCACCTGTCTATAAATCTTTCTGCGCAGGTTTGATTGTATTACTTTTTTATTTCTGGACGCAAATCTAGAATTTTATCTAGAATGGAATGTTTTAGGCAGATTGCACTGTTGTTCTGCCACGAAGGAGAACCAAGCCGTGTATTTGTAATGATGCCGGTGTGGAATGGGGATTGGGGGGACCAGCTCCTGGTTACTAGATGCTCCGTTGGTGTTGATACGGGCTGCATCGGCGTGTGCAGGGATGTCGCCATATCAGCACCCGTTCCTATCTTGCACTCGGCCTCCACCTTGGTCAACTTCCCCGCCTTGCCGTGTGGAAAACGGCCCCGGTGTCCGCGTCACAGAAAGGGCACCCGACTAGTCGGTCCGTGACGTGCTACCGATAGGGAGAGTAACACCGTGTCCGAAACGGGCTTCCAGAGCTACGGCTAGGGCTGTTGTCTTCGCATCTCCGTGTATTTCCAAATAGGGGGAAGACCTCGACCTAGCTCTAGACGCCCGTTTCGGACACGGCCTAGGGTTCGTTTACTAATCTATTGGCTACGGCTGTGATGACTACACGTGTCTATAGGGATTGCCTATGCTAGCCACTTGCCAGTGGCCTAATCCGTAGTCGATGCATGCCGTATACTGACAGTGCCATCGATCTGAAGGTCCATGGCCTGATGGAAGAGTTCGCTGCTCTGATGGTAACGCTCTTGAGGCATACGATAAATCGTCCGCATTCTCTCTACTGTTCTTCATAATAATGTATACAGACACGGTCGGTATTATACAATCCCAACAACTTTCTAACTTTTGTCCAACCGCTTTTGTCCAACCTTTTTTGCGGTTGTGAAGTTAGAAAAAAAAACCTGGTTTGTGTAGAAAATCAATGCTGAATGGCTTTGTGCATCCACGACTTTCCATTTCAATTTCGCCTTTGTATTGTACCGCCTGCCTCCCCCCCGCCCCAAAAAAAGTAGCAGCTAGGTTTGATTGTATTACTTATTTATTTCTGGACGCAAATCTAGAATTTTATCTAGAATGGAAGGTTCTAGGCAGATTGGATTGCTGTTCTGCCACGAGGAGAACCAAGCCGTGTATTTGTAATGATGCCGGTGTGGAATGGGGATTGGGGGGACCAGCTCCTGGTTACTAGATGCTCCGTCGGTGTTAATACGGGCTGCATCGGCGCGCGCAGGGATGTCGCCATATCGGCACCCGTTCCTATCTTGCAGAAAGGACATAGATCCCCCCTGTCACTCGGCCTCCACCTTGGTCGACTTCCCCGCCTTGCCGTGTGGAAAACGGCCCCGGTGTCCGCGTCACAGATAGGGCACCAAACTATAGTCGGTCCGTGACGTGGGATAGTAAGGACGTGCTCGAATCGGGCTTCCAGAGCTATACGGCTAGGGCTATTGTCTTCGCATCTCCGTGTATTTCCAAATAGGGGGAAGACCTCGACCTAGCTCTAGACGCCCGTTTCGGACACGGCCTAGGGTTCGTTTACTAATCTATTGGCTACGGCTGTGATGACTACACGCGGCTATAGGGATTGCCTATGCTAGCCACTTGCCAGTGGCCTAATCCGTAGTCGATGCATGCCGCATACTGACAGTGCCATCGATCTGAAGGTCCATGGCCTGATGGAAGAGTTCGCTGCTCTGGTGGTAACGCTCTTGAGGCATACGATAAATCGTCCGCATTCTCTCTCTACTGTTCTTCATAATCTGTATACAGACACGGTCGGTACTATACAATCCCAACAACTTTCTAACTTTTGTCCAACCGCGAGCATGTATTCCTTTATTGCGGTTGTGAAGTTAGAAAAAAAAACCCGGTTTGTGTAGAAAATCAATGCTGAATGGCTTTGTGCATCCACGACTTTCCATTTCAATTTCGCCTTTGTATTGTACCGCCTGCCTCCCCCCCCGCCCAAAAAAAAGTAGCAGCTAGACTACACCATAGCCATTCACCCATCCATCATTAGGCAGGACATTTTCAGCACCCCCTTTCCGGGGTACGAGTCCCGTATCCCCGGATAGACACTGTAGGATTATGTGTACTTATTCTGAGAGCGCAGGTACTAATACGTATGCGTGTATGTACGGTATACATTGACACTGTGGTTTCCCCCGTCTGTCGGCGCCCGCACTTTACTAATACCATCCCCTGCGTAAAGGAAGAAGCATCTGCTGCAAACGTCCTTTTTCGAGTAAACGGCGTTTACTTGTAGTTTCGTCAAAATAAATGTCAAAAATTATGTCTATTTTTGCAACTTGCATCAGGCATAATGCTTAGGGACGTATTTCATCTGTAGTGATGTTTTCATCAGGTCCATGAATCCAAGTAAAAAAAAAAAAAAAAAATGTTTTGTTTTCATTTTCGGAAAGATTATATATTGGAGAATTATCTGTCCGAAGGAATTTTCTTTTCTTTTCTCTGTAAAATATTATAAACTGGGAGAATTCGTAAGTGTGTTTGAGTGTACTTTGCAATGCATTGTTGGCACGCCTTTTGCATTGACCTAAAATCTTTAGACCCGTTTTTTTTCTTTTCTTTTTTTCGAAAAGTGGTTTCCGTGACTGCGCGTTGCCTCGTCGTATTTGCTGCGTGTCTCATAACCTCCCCCATCGGGAGATATCTCGACAGCGCTCCGAAACGCGTAGGACATTACCGCAATCGCTATCGGCAATTTCGCCCTGTTTACTCCGACCCGTATAATAATAGCGATGAATAGTCAACGAGAGTCGGCCTATTTCTTCTGAAAGTGTCTTTCTTTTTTTTCCCGGAAGCATCTCAAAAAGGGTTTCTCTGAGTCTGCATGAGCTGCCCCCATTGGATTATCTTGAGGCGTTTCATCTTATCAGCTATCGCTGATAATACCTACGACACGTCCGATTGGAGATGTCTACGCTGTAAAAAACGAACTGCACCTCATGCACTTCTGCAATGGCACATATTTGTCCCAGAATCATGAACACTTGAGGTACCTACTGTACTGCATGCACATGAAATACTGTAGCTCAAGCACATGTGGCATTGTAATCACTTGAGCAAAAGTCGGATGAGGTGCATGAAGTGCTTCACGTACAAGAACATCTCCCTATTTACTGTATCTCAAGCGCATGGAGTGAAAGTGAGCATCACCTCGTGCGCATGTATCGTGCACCATGTGCCTCAACATACTTCATCCATGTGCATGATGTGAGCACCGTTTTTACACTCTACTCCTTTCAGATGGGGCACTGGTTTATTCTACCCTTTGACCTCGCACCTCGGAGGTCCGTTCTCAAAGTTAGGAAAGGTGTTACAACTTCCGCACGCTGCAGAAAATGGCGTTGCTCCTCGCACGCTATTGTAATGGTGCTGCTTCCAACACACACACACACAGACACAGCACTGTTGTCGGGGGTACAAGTGCTGGGCAAAAAAAATCGTCCCCTGAATAGTCAGTGATTGATTTCCACCAACACAATCCAGCAGTTTGGCTTCCACCGACGGAGTAAAAAAATGTGACCGATTGACACAGTCAGTGTCGGCTTGTTGCTGTTTTAATTCTGGGCTCCATTCTAGTGCCTTGTGGATACCCATGCAGTTCAATATAGGTTGAGTAGGTCTCCACGGTGACTGATTGTATAAAGGTGAATAGGTCTCCACAAAATTTTCACGAAACTGGTATTTTGGAGAAAAAAAAACTCAAAAACGGATAATTTGTGATGGGTAAGAATCCGTCGCAAATCGAAGTGTTATAAATAAGGGACATACGGTCCAAATTTCTACCCAGGGAAGTGAATGAGGTTGAAATGGGGTGCATTTTTAAAACGCAGTGGCTGTTGTTACGGCAGTCGTCTGTGTGGTTCCCTGACAGTATTTGTCAGGATGTTTAGCTCTTGGAACCAGACTATCAGCTAATAGACTGGTTCAACCAGCCTGCAATGCTGACGAAATACAATAAAGTCAGGGAACCACACGGACGACTGCCGCAACAACAGCCACTGCGTTTTTAAAAACATCCTTTCTCACTCGCTTGCGTATAGTGGACGAGATCAAAGCCATGTCTCCACAAGGATACAGAAATGAGTATCCGTGGCCAACCTTTGGTACTTTGACGTGTGTAAGAGTTCGTGTGCTTACATACGGTGGGTTGTGGGGTACCAGAACAATGGATGGGTACTCAGAACAATGGGACCGCTCCTTGTGGGGTACTTTTTTGGTACCCCATAAGGTTTTCACGAAACTGATTAGTTTTGGAATTAACTCAAAAAGGAGGAATTTCCGAGGTATGTTTATCAGGAGCAAATAGAACTGTTTTATATAAGGGACGTTAGCAAGAAATTTCAGCCTAGGAAAGTGATTCTGGTTCGAAAGGGAGCGATTTGAATTAGGCTTTTCTGAGAGTGTGTTTTTAGTACACGACAAATAAAGGTAAGTATACGCGTGTATGGGTGTGTGGATGCGGATGGACTGACCGAGTTTTCAGGTCAGTCACGCTCCTTCCACGAAACTGTGGGGGGATGGATGAGGATAGGAAGGCTTGGAGTCATTGTCACACTCAGCCATTATTTCCACGCCATGCATGTGCATGGGCATTGATATTGTCGCCGAAAGAAAGACACACAATCTGAAAGCGGCCGATAAACACGGAAAGGTCACTAGCCAGACTGACAGTAAGATCTGAATGGATTCACTAAAAGAGAAAACCCGAACTACAGAGACTCAACCACTATTCACGGTCTGCCGATCTCCCCTCCCCTCCCCCATCCACCCCTTCAGTACTCACGGGGGAAATCAGAGACATTGTCTGCTCAGCCTGTCAGATCGTCCTCAGATACGCGCACAGAATGGCAAAAAGAACGGTTGCCATACAACCTCGTTAATCATCACCCGTGAACCTCCCTTCCCCCCCCCTACCCATAGCTGACAGTGGGGTCCATGACCAAGGGTGCGATGATACCCACTCGTGGCCCCATTTCTTTTGTGGGGATGGGTATAAGGGGCGCGTCGGGTCGCCGATGCGTCCCGCTGCGTACGCAGACGCCGACAGGGAGCCCGACTATTTTTGTACCTTCTCGTACGGATTTTCATGGCCACGTTGGAGGAGAATGAAGGAATTCACACCGCATCGTAGTGTGCTTTGTACTCCTGCAACCGTTTTCAAGAAAAGTTGCGTAAGTTACGCAACGTCCAAATGTTGCGCAAGTCTTGCGCCACAATGGCTCTTTTGCGCACTATTTAGAAAAGGCAGCAAAATGTTGCGTAAGTTACGCAACAAAATGGTGCGTACGCAACATTTGAAGTTTCGTGAAATCGGCTGCTGCTTACACGGGGAAGATTTGTTCACGCTTAGCAGATTTTCACGCTGAAAGCCCCTACACAACATTGGTAAGATCGAAAAACAGAAATGTTCACATATTTACATCAAGCTTATACAGTTTGAAGATGGTTATAGTAGAAACCTCTCACTGAAATATTTCTGCCTAAAATGTTGTATTTTGGGAGAACAGAGTAAAAGAAATAGTTTACGTCTCACCGAGATCTAAACTAATTTTTCGGAACAGTACGGCGTTGAATGCTGCATTTTCGCGAAACAAATGAATCGGTTTTCCCGATTTTCTCGAGACGCGGCTGGCGGATTGAGCTGACATTTTCACAGGTGTGCTATTTCATGCATATGTTGGATCAGGCAACGTATGGATGCTATTCTTTGACCTCTATCAATGTTGTGTAAGGGGCTTTAAGCGGCCGGCTCTAAAAAAAAAATTAAAAAAAAAAGTTGGGTGTAGCACGCGCGCATGCAGACGCCCCTTGCAGTATAGTAATAATGTTCTATACTCGTTCTTGAAATAACATTCCGTGCACCGTTTTTTTTTTTAATCCATGGCCCGATAAGGACTCCGAAATTCACTAACCACCGATTATATCGGGGCAACTCTCGCGGGGGGACCCAAATATAATTGGATGGAGGCCCAATCTGGAAAGGAGATGTTTGCAGAGAAGAATTGTTCCCCCTCCGTTGCTTGATTAATATTTCCGCCTTCACTAAAAATAAATCTTACAAATGGGGAAATGAACAAAGAAGTGCTGATCTGTATAATCTGGTAGTAAAGCCTTGATTGGGTTACGTCACAGGTAAATCGTGTTATGGCTGCACCCATGCGCAAAGAAATCCTTCTCCCAGTTTCATCGGGCGTTTTGAAACTGAGAAAGTGTTCGTTACCTTACGCACTTAAGTAAGAATTAGACGCGCCCGATAGAAGTTTGTCATCGTCGTTACTCTCCACAACTATATTTTTTTTGAGAACGTTGCGCTTGTTTTGTAGCCTATTTGAAAATCGGCCCCAGTTCATCCGACTCTCAGGTGTAATTCCTCCCCCCCCACCTCCGTTCCCTTTTTTGTCTCTCTCGTCATTAGTCGATACGTGTCAATACCGGTACTGTATAATTATATGTGACCCGGCACAGCGTCATGAGGAATATCCCACCAAAACACTTTTCGAGTAAACAACGCCTGAAGTCAAAGTATCTTCTCAATTAGATTTAAAAAAATTTTTTTTTTTTCTTTTTTCGGAAAGTTAATGTATTGGAGGATATTATGTCCAAAGGATTTTTCCGAAATCCGTCTCTAAATGTTGAAAAAACGAGTATTTCGGGGGAGTGTTTGTGTACTGTTTTCATGAAAATATAAAGATCCTACCTTTCTGAATGGACGCTTTCGAGGAGTTAGACTGGTGCTGCTATATTGTGTCTGGTGCCAAATGAACGAGCGAAGTCCCCTTGTACTATTTATAACAAAGATCATACGGAAACAAATTTGATATCATCCGAAAGCTAATGGTATACTTTTTTCACATCATTAGAAAATCTGAAAATCTCAAAAGTGGGGGTCATTCCTCATTATGCTGTGCCGGGTCACATATATGTTCAGCACTTCAGGAGATGCCACTGTCAATCAAGATTGTCAACAGGCTCGGAAAAGGGAGACCCTAAAGGCGGCCAAGTGAAATGCCGTACGTCACAACTGAATATTCATGAGTTAATCTCTCGACTGCGTGAGGTCCGTGGGTCCCGAAGTTAATTTATGCTAATTAAGGAGCCATGAATATTCATTTGACGTACGGCATTCTACGTGGCCGCCTTTATGGTCTGAAAAGTGTGTGTGTGGGGGACCATTTGGGAGGGATCGAATTGCAGGAAGAGCGAGAGGGGAGTAGGGTGTGAGGGAGAGGGAGAGGGATGTCCCCGCGCCCCCGACCCCGTCCCCATGGTCGGGAACTTGCTGCATTTCCGCGCTTGTATTCATGCCGTTTTGCTGCATAGATATTTTACCCTGTCGATGAATACTGCAGATGCCCAAAAGTGGAGGACGGGGGGGGGGGCATTAACGATGAATATGCCACCAACATGGAAGTGTGTGCGTGGGGAGATGGCCACACATCGCCGTCATGCTGTCAATAAAAAAAAACAAGAACAAAAAGGAGCGATCCCGACGTTTCGATCCTACCCCGATCTCTCTCAAAGGCAGCACGAGTGTATTAAACTAATGTAGAGTTCCCTTTAAAGTTTACACACACGCGTGTGTCCATAGCCACGCGTGTTGTTTTCTGTGTGAGTCGCATTCTCTCATTTTTTTCGTGCGTACTTTCGGGCACTTTATTTTGGTACCATTGAAACGAAACGTACATAAACTTTGGACTCTCCCGAACAGAGGGCAAGTGCTGGCGCTACGATAGTCCGCGATACTAAACCCTGCGTCGAGGAAAGACAAAACGCGATAACATTCTTCGAAGCTCCTGATGAGACCTCTGCAGCAACAACCCCCCCCCCTTCATAAAATAACAACAAAACCGCATACCAAGGCGTTCTTTCGGTATGATCTCGACTACCGCCGTAGGTCAAGGTACGCAGTGTGTGTGTACAGAGACGGCAAACACAACACAACAAAACAACCCCCCCTCTCTAGCAACAAACTTTGTGTCACGCACACCCAGCGGTATCAACCACGACTTGGACTTGCTTGTGGCTAGGACGGTAGCATATGTGACCCGGCACAGCATAATGAGGAATAACCCCCACTTTTGAAATTTTCAGATTTTCTAATGATGTGAAAGAGTATAGCTGAGAGTGTGGCTCTGTGAAGAGCCGGTTACTCCGAGAATGGGTATTGCTCAGAGAAGAGCGGGTAACTCCTAGAATGAGTGTGGCTCTGTGAAGATCGAGCCGGTAACTCCGAGAATGAGTGTGGCTCTGAGAAGATCGAGCCGGTAACTCCGAGAATGAGTGTGGCTCTGAGAAGATCGAGCCGGTAACCCCGAGAATGAGTGTGGCTCTGGGAAGATCGAGCCGGTAACTCCTAGAATGAATGTGGCTCTGAGAAGATCGAGCCGGTAACCCCGAGAATGAGTGTGGCTCTGAGAAGATCGAGCCGGTAACTCCGAGAATGAGTGTGGCTCTGAGAAGATCGAGCCGGTAACTCCGAGAATGAGTGTGGCTCTGAGAAGATCGAGCCGGTAACTCCGAGAAAGAGTGTGGCTCTGAGAAGATCGAGCCGGTAACTCCGAGAATGAGTGTGGCTCTGAGAAGATCGAGCCGGTAACTCCGAGAAAGAGTGTGGCTCTGAGAAGATCGAGCCGGTAACTCCGAGAAAGAGTGTGGCTCTGAGAAGATCGAGCCGGTAACTCCGAGAACGAGTGTGGCTCTCAGAATACCCGGTATCTCCGAGAATTAACAAGGGCTACGACTACGAGAAGAACCAGCATCTCAGCGTTCCAGTATAGTGTGTACTCTAGTATGCCCGTCGTCAGTCTCCTGACGTCAGTCGTTTTGACGACGGGCGCAGTATACACGCTACCCGGAGCGTTGAGTCAACCGGCTCTTTTCGGAGCCATTTTCCTTCTCGAAAGAGATGGCTCAACTATGTATAGTGTCGCCGGGAAAAAATCCCCCGTTGTGACCCCATGCACCATGCAGACCTTTAACTCGTAACATAGACGATTCTTATTGATGGTGCGCGGGTATTCTCACTCTTGACACTGTTGTTGTTGTCGTTGTTGTTGTTGTTTATTCTGCTATTGGTGAACGCACTATTTATCGCCGTTATCGCTCACCGACGTTTTGCCATTTTTGTCGGGGTCAATAGATAAGCGCCTGATAGTATCGATTGAGATCGGCCAAGTCATAATACGTGCGGAATTCGGAATTCGGAATTTGGAATTCCAGTTGGATCGGCCTGGCACCGATCCCGAAACTCTTGCGCAGGACCCAGGCGAGTCGGCCTCCGTCGGTCCTAAGAACATTGGACGCCGTTCATCCAAGTTCTGAAGAAATGAAAAGCCCCAAAACCTCCCACAGAACGACCTCCCCTTCATCAACCTAAGTCAATCCAACCAAATCAAAGCACGGAGTCCGCATACAAGTTGAGTCCTAAAGGCCCGAATACAACACTGGGAAGATAGGAAAGCATTCGATGTCCACAGGTTTCCTGCTAATTGACACACTCAGTTTGTAGATGGTCATGGTAGAATCCTCGTGTTGAAATCTTACGGTCTGCGATGCTGTACGTACTTCTCGAGAAATCTTCACTCAAAAACCGACAAACAGTTCATTACCCGCGTGTGATAAACTATTTCAAACACCACAGAACGGCGCGAAAACCGGATGTCTCTTTGCCGTTTCCTACTTTCTCATTACCATTTGTGATAAAAAAAAGACCTTCGTAGGAATTCTTTTTTGGAATGTTTACACACACACACTCAATTTGGCGATATTTAAACGTTCTCCTTATGACCTTTAATGGTTTCTCGCCTTGACCTCCGAATTAGGAGCACCGGTGGTGTTGCTATAGCTCCGTACAACCCACCACCCCCTCCCCGAATCCAGACACCACTGTACTGTCTGAAGGGCTCTTTTCAGCCTGCCACAAAACAAGTGGCATGACAACAGCCACGCATACGTCCGATTGTGCCAGCTTCGATGCCTCGCCCGCTGCACACGTATAGAGTGCATCTATACTGCCAGGGAAGACGCAAGAGGCAGAACTGCCACATGAGTGCATTCCTTCCATTCGATAAGTAGGTCTAAGTTCATCAAGAGTCCTATGCTAAGATACTCCTATGATATGCCGCCCCCCCCCTCAGACAGCGTGTCTCGAATCTCGAGTTTCGTCCTCTCTCTCCGCGTACTTCCTTCCCCGCGTGGAAGGGGAAAAACCGGCATCTGTATGACGTCATTCTGACGTAAGGCGCAGGGGAACCCCCTCCCCCCACCACCACCACCACCACCACCACCACGACCGGAGGGGAATGGCATCGAGTCCGTTCAAGCGGGAAAGATCGACCGGTTGATCCGGGCGTTAGTAACGGGGGGGGGGGTGACGGGGAAGGAGGAGAGAGAGAGATAGAGAGAGAGAGAGAGAGTGGGGGAGATAGATAGATAGAGAGTGATAGAGAGAGGGAGAGAGAGAGAGGGGGAGAGATAGAGAGAGAGAGAGAGATAGATAGAGAGAGGGAGAGAGAGAGAGGGGGGAGAGATAGATAGAGAGAGAGAGATAGAGAGGGGGAGAGAGATAGAGAGAGAGAGAGGGAGAGGGGGGAGAGAGAGAAAGAGAGAGAGAGAGAAGGAGAGAGAGAGAAAGAGAGGGGGGAGAGATAGAGAGAGAGAGAGATAGAGAGAGGGGGAGAGAGAGAAAGAGAGAGAGAGAGAAGGAGAGAGAGAGAAAGAGAGGGGGAGAGAGAGAGATAGAGAGAGAGAGAGAGTGAGAGAGAGAGAGAGAGAGGGGGAGAGAGAGAAGGAGAGAGAGGGGGAGAAGGAGAGAGAGAGAGAGAGAGAGGGAGAGAGAGAGAAGGAGAGAGAGGGAGAGAGAGGAGGGGGAGTAGACGGCGTTGTCATGGTTCATGAGAAGCTGTGCCGCCACGTCACACTTCCGGTGCAAACCTTGGACTCATCGGATGGACTCGCCGGCATCGATCATGCCATCTGAACCCTTCTCATTAGAGACCGTAAAGAGACTGTTGCGCAAACTGATTCGGTTTGATTTTGCTTGTTCTGTATGTTCCCACGCGTGCACGCAGGATACGAAAAGGCAGAAAATGATCTGATAATTTGTTTTTCTCTGAATGATATCTACTCTATTTTTAGAAAGGAACGCTTCACTTGAGCATTGCTTCTTTTGTTATCTGAATGGTGTTGGGCATATTTTGTCAAAATAGTAAACGTGCCATGTCATTTGCACCGATAAGCCGATTACGGTATTTATGTTTTGATTTTTTTGATTCAGGAGGGTAGTTGGCGGGGGGGGGGGGGGGTTGGTGGCTTATGCGCTAAATTTAGCTTGAGAATAACCATTTATAGAACAGGGGCGTTAATAGGGTCAGTGGTCACTCGAAGCATAGCTTGGAGTGACCAGGCTAGAAAGAGATAGCACGGGAGTGAACAAGAAAAAATAATAGTATAGGTCTAATCCGCGATCCGTGACTTCCGCCGCTGGTCATTCAGTGGTCTATTGTTGCCGCTCTGCGAGGGTGGTACAGGCTTCCCCGCGCAGGGCGTTGCTGTGATGGGATGGGACGGGGGGGGGGGAGGAAGGAGAGGGATGACGACATCATTGGACGACACCTATGGCCCGGTAACCTTTGCCTCGTCCCTGAAGCAGCCCACGCTGCTCCTTTTTTATTGACTCGCACATTGCAGGAGCCAATTTTATGGGGGTGTTTGTCTCCACCACCGCTCTGTCATTCTCCTCTCTCTCTCTCTCTTTTTCTCTCTCTCTATCTCTCTTTCTCTCCCCCTCTGTCACTCTCTCCCTCCTCTCTATCAATACCTCTATCTCTCCCCTTCTGTCACTCTCTCTACTCTCTCTCTATATATATATCTATTTCTCTCCCCCCCTCTCTCTCGCTCGCTCTCTCTCTCTCTCTCTATCTCTCTCCCCCTTGTCACTCTCTCTCTATCACTCGCTTTCACTCTCGATCGTTCTCTATCTTTCCCTCTCTCTCTATCTCTCTATCTCTGTATCTATCCCTTTCTCTCTATCCCTTTCTGGGGTGAGGCGGGGTGGGATGGGATGTGATGGGGTGGGGTGGGGTGGGATGTGATGGGATGGGGTGGGGTGGGTGGGATGGGATTGGGTGGGATGGGATGGGGTGGGATGGGATGGGATGGGATGGGATGGGATGGGATGGGATGGGATGGGATGGGATGGGTTGGGTGGGGTGGGGTGGGATGTGATGGGACTGGGGTGGGATGGGATGGGGTGGGATGGGATGGGATGGGGTGGGATAGGTTGGGGTGGGGTGAGGTGGGGTGGGATGTGATGGAATGGGGTGGGATGGGGTGGTGTGGGATGGGATTGGGTGGGGTGGGATGGGATGGGATGGGATGGGACTGGACGGGATGGGATGGGGTGGGATGGAGTGGGGTGGGATGAGATGGGGTGGAATGGGATGTGATGGGGTGGAATGGGATGTGATGGGGTGGGGTGGGATGGGATGGGATGGGATGTGATGGGATGGGGTGGGATGGGATGGAATGGAATGGGGTGGGGTGGGGTGGACGGGATTTATTTGGATGAGATGAGGTGAAATAGGTTTGGACGGATGGGTATTTGATAGGATGAGATTAAATCTGAATTGTGTAAACGTTTCTGTTCTATGCTTTCGTTTCTTACGGCGAATCACTTATAATCATACATGGACAATAACTCGTCCAATCTAAAGAGCTTCACTGAGCACCTCTCTCCTGTTTTTCCTTTGCTCTAGGTCCAGGCTTTAAACGGACAAAGAAGCACGCTGGAAGGCACTCTCGCCCCGTCACGTTGTTCTTCAGCAGCGAGTTGGACGCCGGCCTTCATCGGCAGCCCGCCGACGTGGTGGAGGGCAAGCTGAGGCTGTACTTCAGCCCCGTGCCGACCCGGACACAGGCCGGCCACCGCCGGCGCCCGACGGCCAGGGCGGGGAGGGCACGGGGCCAGAAGAAGACGACGGTCACCTGCTCCGTGTACCTGCTGCAGACGGGCAACACGACCAAGGGGGCCCTGGCCGCCCCCGGCGAGACCTACCTGCTGGACACCAAGGCGCTGCCGCTGGCCTCGCCCGGCTGGCAGAGCTTCCTGGTCACGCCGGCCGTCCAGGCCTGGCTGGCCCAGGGCTCGCGGGAGCTGGCCCTGCTGGTGGACGTGGAGGGCCGGCCGGCCGAGGAGCTCTTCTACCTGGAGCAGGGCTCGCCGCTCCTGGCCCGGCTGGAGCCCCGGGTGGAGGTGGCCTACCGGCCGCCGGCCCCGGCGGGGCCGGCGGCCGGCTTCTTCAGCCGGGGCCGGCGGCACGCCCCCGGCGCCGGAGGCGGCGGCGGCAGCGCCAACGGCGGCGGCGGCGGCGGGGAGCACATCTGCTCGGATGAGGACGGCGTCAGCACCTGCTGCCGCTACGAGCAGAGCATCAGCTACGTGGCCCTGGGCTGGGAGACGTGGATCCTGCAGCCCAACTCGTACCAGTCCTACCAGTGCTCGGGCGAGTGCCCGGCCGAGTACCGGCCGGCCACCGCCTACTCGCGCATCAAGTCGCTGATGCACGACATCGACCCGGACGACTGGAGCGCGCCTTGCTGCGCCCCCACCCTCTTCACCTTCACGCCTTACATGTACCTGAACCGCACCGGCGGCATTAATGTCACCATCATACGGGACGCCGTGGTCCAGGAATGCCGCTGCCTTTGAACGGGGGAAGGGGGAGGGGAGGGGAGAAGAAGAAGAGGACTGGCGACAGTATGGCAACAACCGGGATGAGCAACACGGAAAGTAGACAACAGCATCATCAACATCTGTACCGACAGCAGCACCGACAGCAGAACAAGACTACCCACTGACCAACCCATCGGCCATAAACATCTCATCCAAGCGGAATTTCTGCAGGATAGTGGTCAAACTCTTGCAATGGGAAGTTTGACCTTAGGCCTATACCTTTCATCATTATTTTGTTTGGGGAGGGGGGGGTAGAGAAAGGAGGGTCGTTTCTAGTGTCGTCCGACCGTCAATCTTACCCAATTGAAGAGGCGTTCTAGATGGGTTTGTTTTTACTGAAATTTAATTACGTTTATGAATAAGTTTATTCCTTAATATTATTATTATTATTATAGTCATCTGTACTGTCAGTAGTATCATCGTTATTGTTATTATTATTGATACTTCTGTTTTGGGGTTTGTGCAAAAAAAAAACCACACAACCACACACAAACGTAACGTAGATTAACGGAAAGCACTCGGGGCGGACTTTGTGGTGTTATTCTGAATGGTACTCCGTCTAGATGAGCTATTTATATAATACACACGGTGGGGATTTCAACCAGTGGCACTGGTGTGCGTTGATACTGCAATAATCAATGCACGCTTGTTGGGGGGGGGAAGGGCAGTCTCGTCCTATGTGGTGTGGATACGGCTTCTGTTTACGACTCCTGATGGGAGATAAGCTTTAATACTGTAGAGGTTTCGCATGCCTTTGGATACGCTTACGTGCACGGATACCCTGTTACTTTTGTGACAAGCGTATAATCCAGTGTTAGTTTAAAGTTCGAATTTCTAGTCCCCCATTTATTTTGATTGCGTAATAATTGCCCATGCGAATAAGGGCTTCTGTGACGTATACATAGCACACGTTATAGGCGGATATTATTATTATTTTATTTTTGATTGGCTGTTTAAATCGTGGATGAACAAATTCCACCACATCATTATATATGAAACGAAGGTGTCGGGCCTACCGGCGGAATGTGACCGTTTAAATGTCACTTCGGAACGGACTCACGAGCGCCGCCATCTTGAATGATGGCGCCCTCAAGCGGCCGGAAACAAAGACCGGTATGAGCTCTGATTCACACGGATGCGGTTCCCGTATTCGTGCACTTAAACGTATCGGTGTACGTGCGAAACCTCTTCTGTTAGTCGACGTCTTAACCTAAACATTTAGCATTAAGTTATTTTTACTCGTTTGTCTGATCTGAAGCATGTAATGCACACTATAATAATACAAGCACGTTAGGTCGTCGCGAGCGTGTCGAAACTTTCCAACATGCGTTCTTTCATGAGGGATAAAGGTTTTGGCGGGACAGACTTTGCCTTTGCTGTCGTTGAACTTGGTTTTCTTTGTATAGGGGGAAAGAGTACTCATTTTGTCCAAAGACTTGGTTGGAAGACGAATTCACAGAACGGTCGGCTTCTAACCGCGACTCGTTTACTTTCTCGGCGGTTTCATTGGAAATGCTTTTTTCTTGTCCATTATTTATTTTGTGCTGTAGTGGTTGAGCATATGCTACGTCTTGACATACTGTATACGCCGACATAGAGATTATGATGTTATCTTAAAAAAAAGTTACCTTATAATGATTACGGATACGGCGGGTGAGAGGAGAAGAAGCAGACGAACGGGGTGAACGATAAACTCAAAGTTTAAAAGATATGAATAACTTAATTTTGAGACGACAATTGGTTACGACTTGCAGTCCCATGCAGAGTTGCACACAGGGAACTGTATGCAATGCTTTCTCGGACACACGGCTAAGTCCGGCTATGCTTTGACGTGCATTCTGAAGCCAACCGCCCTATTCTGGCGTATATGCGGTCTCCTAATAAACACAGACATTGGTGATTTTTGAAACACAATTATTCTGTGTGGGCTTTTATTTTCCATTGTCTGAACCCCTCCTTCTCCCCCCCCCCTTCATCCACGAAGCCACCGAGATTGATTTTCCTGGTCAAATACCGAGGTTAAAAGTTTGTATTATAATTATAGTCGAGGTCGAAAAACTCTGGGTGGTCATCCTCGGCCTCCGTAGTTTACATTTCCAAAGATGGAGGAGAATAAAAAGTGCTAGAGGAAGAAGGCAGGCCGTCTATCTGGATGTCCAATCTGAAGGAGTGATTAGTGGTGACTTTGTTCATTAGATAAATGCTTAACTGAAAAGTTAGTTGGCCTGAGGTTTCGATCCTAGCAGGACCTTTTTTTCAAAGGCAGAGTGACATAGACAAAACAGATAGCTGTACAAGAAGGAAGGTGGAGATCCTAGCAGGACATTTCTCAAAGACAGAGGACAAACAATCTTGCAAACTGCTTACTGACTAAATACTGTATACCAAAAATGCAAATCTCAAAATTTAGTGGGCCTGGCGTTTCGATCTCAGTCACTGCCTTTTAGAAGGGTCCTGCTAGAATCGAAACATCGGGCCCAAACATACAATAGATGCAAGATTCATAATATTATAGGTTTAGTTTAGTTTACTTCTTCTTTTTCTTTTTCCACAGCATCAACCAACAAAGCACATATCACATAATGTACATCACAAAGAATGAATTGGCAAAATTAATAGGGAAAGGACTGGCACATTAAGTGATAACTTAATATAAATAAACATGAATGTGATACTGCAGAGGTTGAAGCAAGGAATGCTTAATCTGTCTCTTGAACGATTCAAGGTATTCAAATTATGGTATTTTTGCCGACAATGTATTGCAAGGAGGACTGTTTCGGACACTGCACTAAAGATAAAAAATGGGCAAGGCTTTGATTCTATGAGTGGGTCCTAGCATCCGGTACGGTGAGTGCGATGGTCAGGTGTCGAAGTGCTACCCAATGCAGCCAACGTCTCCACACAGTTGGCGTAGGTGGCAGCATGTGACCAGCTGTCGGGTGGATATCGCTCCATGACGCGCGTCCCTATAAGATGCGGTCGGTACAGCACTGATGGTGTCGGTGAGAATTTGAGTATATTAGCCTATTGGAAGTTGACGCTGCCGCTGTGACGGGTCGGTTCTCTGATTTTCCAGGCAACATGCCCCCCCCCCCCTCCCCTCCCCCTCCCAACACACACACACACAGACAGACTTTCTCCTCCTAGACGGAAGAGAATCGCATTTCACCGCGCCGGCCTCTGATGAAAACAGGAAAAGCGACTACGGACGTAAACGATCAAACGGCGAATTAGGAACGAACCGAGTCAAAAGCTGCGCTACCGTACGTACGCCGCCACGCCACGAATGACGTCAGTCTGACACTGGCGGCAAACCTCCCCCCCCGTCCGTCCATCCACCCTCCCCCTCCCTCCACACACGACACAAAGAGACAACCCACGGTGACCCCACCCGTCGGGGGAGAAGGCCTGATTGAAAAGAAAATGATTAACAGTCCAGTCTTGCCACAATAAAGACACTCTTTCATGCTCCTTCGCTTCGCACATACGCACGAAAAACAGGTTCACTTTGTTAAATGACTCAAGAGGACACATACAATTTTGTATTCAAGATTTTATTATAGCATGGGATAGAGCCGTATCTGGCCTCATTTGAAAAAATCTGAACGTAACGTATGTGGTTACCCGGCAGCAGAAAGGACCTGAAGTGGGCACGCCTTGTATGCACTCGTTCTTATACTAGCCTGATTGGATGACAATGCAAGGGAATGTAGTGTGGCGCTCTTATTAGAATGCGACTCTTAGGAACGTGTAGCCACACCTATTTTCTTTCGTCATCCAACTCAACGAAACCAAATTTTTCCCTGACGTGTACCAAAGTTTAAAATCAACAGCCTGGCGTTACCCCGATCCACACACACCTTCCCGGGCAGTGCGCTGCGTCATTACCCGCGGCAATCAGTACCCGGAATCCCCAATCCTCCTGCCCCATCCCACCCCCTGCCCCCAAGGAAGGCCTAGTCGTTGTCAAGGCACATCGCTGCTCTCCCCTCTCCCTCCCTCCGTCTCTCCCTCCCCCCTTCTACGCCGACTTTCGAGTTGGAGTGGAAACTAAATACAGTTTCGCCGTCGATAATTGCCGCCGTTTGTTGGGCACTCCTATACCGCCGGCGCTCTGCGGCCTAAGTGATCAATTCTTTCGATGGGGGAGTGAGACAACGAAAGAGAGAGGGAGGGGGGCAGAGGGAGAGAGGGCAGAGAGAGAGAAAGAGAGCGAGAGAAAGATGGAGAGAAAGAGAGAGAAAGAAGGGCAGAGGCTGAGAAAGAGAGAGGGGGCAGAGGAAGAGAAAAAAGAGAGGGAGAGAGAGTGAAAGGGAGAGAAAGAGAGAGGGAGAGAGAGAGAGGGAGGGGGAGGGAGAGGGAGAGGGAGATAGAGAGGGAGATACAGAGAGAGGGAGGAAGAGGGAGAGAGAGAGTGAGAGTGAGAGAGAGGGGCAGAAGGAGAGAAAGAGAGAGAGACAGAATGAGAGAGCAGAGGGAGAGAGGGCAGAGAGAGAGAAAGAGAACGAGATAAAGAGAGAGAGAAAAAGAGAGGGAGAGAGAGAGAGGGGGAGGGAGAGGGAGAGGGAGAGATAGAGGGAGAGAAACAGAGAGGGAGATAAAGAGAGAGGGAGTGAGAGGGAGAGAGAGAGTTAGAGTGAGAGAGAGAGAGGGGGCAGAGGGAGAGAAAGAGAGAGAGAGGGGGAGAGGGAGAGACGGAGAGATAGAGAGAGATACCAAGAAGATGCACCGTTTCGATATTCTTCCCTCCCCCACCCAACCCCTCCCCAAGCCCGGCGTCAATCCAGTAGCGCTGCCGGTGCTTTCCATCACAGCTGTCCAAACCGTGTCGTTCCGATCATCGACGCAAATATTTGGCATATGAATTATGTACAGGCCAGCTCTGAGCGGTGTCACTGCGGGGAAGGAGGAGAAGAAGAAGAAGAAGAAGAAGACTTTTTTTGACTTTTCAAATGGAAACTTTATTGCAATCCATTTGACATGAATCAACATACATGGAAATAAATAATGAATATACATAATGAATATATAGGCCTATGACAATGAACAGAATAAACAGAAATATACAAGTTTAAACCAGTAAAAGAGTTGTGTTTGAAATTAAGGAGGTTTGTGGGTTTTAGCTGAACACAGAGGTATTACACCATGTCTCGCAAGAGCGAGCTGCTGTCTCCGGCAAAGGTCCCGCACCAAAATTAAATTACATAGTAATTATAAATTAGTAATTATAAATTTTATTATTATGATGATGATTATTATTAATATAATTGTAAATAAGATAAATGATATTTATATGAATAAGATCTCAAAGGAGACAGAGGTAATACACCACGTCTCGCTAAAGCGAGCAGCTGTCTCCAAAGAAGGTCTCATAATCGTTTAGTTGCATTAGTTAAGAAGTAAGTAACAATTTTTGAAACTTGAAAAAACATTACATAAGATTTTCTTAAACTAATACATACATTGTAATTAAGGGTAAACAGAGAAAGAGGAGAAGTGGGTATAAACTGTTTGGGGGAGGATGGGGGTGGTCTGAGTCTGGAGACTGTGGGAAACACCCATGTCTCGCCAAAGCGAGTAGCTGTCCGAGTCTCAGAAGGGAAAAAGAAAAGGTACTGTCGTTCGCAAAGGGATAGGACAGATAAGATTAAAGGGTTTACATCAACCGTGTCAGAAGAAGAAGAAGAAGAAGAAGAAGAAGAAGAAGAAGAAGAGGAAGAAGAAGAAGAAGAAGAAGAAGAAGAAGAAGAAGAAGAAGAAGAAGAAGAAGAAGAAGAAGAAGAAGGAGAAGAAGTAGAAGAAGAAGAAGAAGAAGAAGAAGAAGAAGATGAAAACAAAAACAAAACCCCACACAACAAAAACCCGCACACGCGCGCGCGCGCCAACGAAAGATCCCTCTGACGTCATAGCGGGGGCCTGCTCGATCGAGAGCCGGGGCTCAGAAGCAGCTCACAGGGGAATGACGGCGATGAGACGTGTGGGTGAGCCATTAGGCCCGACGGATGGACCCATGGCCGGCGCGGACCGACGAACAGAATAATGGTGTTTAGAAACGGGGGAGTACAGGAAAACAATCAATACACCCGCCGATCGACTAGACGACGCAGATTTACGTCATAGGTTGGGTGTTTTTTGTTTGGGATACGGGCCTGTCGCAGAGTGCCTATCTAGACGTCCTCTCTCTTTCATTTCATTTTTGTTTTCTTCCAATGGTTGCTGACTTTCAAACGGCAACTAGAGACTGAGAGAAAAACAAAATATGGGGGTGGGGATGGATGGGAAAAGTGAATTTGACGCAAAGGTTTAATCAAAGATGAAATGGTCTGGAAAAAAATTGTCAAGAAAAAAATTGAAAGTCCGAAACGGGAGTTAGACCCGAGACTTCTGGGTTCGTGTACCGGCGCCCTTACCAGCTGAGCTATCCAGCCCTTTAGATGGCGGTCTTCCCACAAGATAGGCTAATTTCGTAGAGCCGCTTAAGCCCCGTGTATAAACGGGATTATAAAGCACACTGCGATGTGATGTCGAGTTCTTGTGACTTGTATTCTACCATTCTTTATTTTGCAGCATGAAAGAAAAGTGAAGCTTCGTGTGGCAAAGTGACCATAATCATGAATCATGACTCTTTGCGCTGAGGCAAATTTCAGCGCAAATTTCTCAAAGTATACAGTTGAAAGTATAGTGTGGTGATTGCGTATAGTCGCGATCTAGTCTCTTCTTTGAGAAATTTCTCAACTTTGATGGCCGCAGCCCACTTCCTAAACAACTCAGGTCTCTTGTCCTTGTTGATCACTGCATGGACAGATTTCCCCAGCTTTTCCCGCTGGCATTTTGACAAAAGCCTGGCAGTATACCACCGTTCAGCTCGCGAGTATAATAACTGCACGCAGTATATACATGTAGTAGGAGTACATAATCCGTCCGGGCCCATGCGGGAGTTTTCCGTTGCGATGTCATACCCCCCGCAGTGACTGGCGGGCCATTCGAAAAGATGGCGGTTTGCGGGAACGCGAATTCGACCATTCGAATTCCATGATTTTCCCCTCTTTATGAAACTCGTAGGTGAGTAGCACGCAGGTGATTGTAGGTTGTTTTTTAACACCCAATCAGATCAGCCAACATTTTTCTCTGGGTTTCATTCTCCTTTAAGCAGCTCATTATAGGGCTCATGAAATTGGCCTCAGGTATTTACCGGGCCGGGTGGAGGCGCCTACCATTAGCATTCAGCCATTATCTCCAGGGATCACGTGCCGGCTTTCATTTTAAAATGCCTCAAAAAAAGAAAACCAAAAATACAGGTAGTTAAATAATAAACCTTGATAAAGCACCTCGGCGATTACGCATGATTATTGGATGCAGCTTTTGTGGGAACAAATCGAAATAAAATATATGAAAGAGAGAAAAGATAACCAAATTCGGACGTTTCGAGAGAACGTGGCCAGCATTTCGCCTCCCAGACTGCGGTCACAACGAATGAGACGCGAATTAACATGCCCGACAAAACCGAGCCGAAACGGCGGGAGCATCGACCATGCCCCCCCCCCCCGACGACGACGTTAACCACGACCCCGAAATCTTTCATTAGAAGTCCGAATCCCCAGCGGTCGTGAAAAACGAAGCGGTATCGTCGGTATAGTCGTGATGGTGGTTCCAACAGATAAGCGCAATTGCCTAAGCGTCAAGAGGTGCGGTAGCTGTGGAGAGAACAGGGCCATCGAGTAGGGCTTTCTGCCTGTAACTAAGTCCCACTTTCATAGATGTTTTTGACTGCTGTAATCTGATCAATCAAAAAAAAATCCTGCCATCCTGTTTTGAAGCCACTTTTTTGCACTTTATTAAGTGATCAAGAGGTGATGTTTAAAAAAAAACAAAAAACAAAAAACCCACCGCTATCATGCAAAGGCTAAAATTAGCATGCAAAAGCTTAGAATAATTGAATCTACAACAGCGGTTACAGAATCCTCAAAGGAAGGCAGTTGAGTTGATATTTTTTTTTTTTGGCCCACCAGAGATGTCTGTGTGGGTTGGTTAAGCCAGGCGTCGGAATCAAATTATCGTTCAGGTTGTCATTTTAATCCGTTAGCCCATTGAAAAAACAATGATCAGATGTTTTGTCACTTGAATGTCATGGGTTGCATTGCGTCTAGGCGCGGTCAGGAGAGCTGGGGGGGCAGCAGGCTGCTAATCCGTGGGGTCACGGAGCGGGTAGATGGGAGTCCTCGGTCAGGTGCCTGGGCCTGGGCCTGGGCACGATCCCGAGCGTATAAGCCGGAGCCCTGGCCTGGGCCTTGGCCTTGGCCTGGGCCTGGACCTGGGCCTGGGCCTGGGCCTGGGCCTAGGCCTGGGCCAGGGCCTGGACCTGAGCCTGGGCCTGAGCCTGGGCCTGGGCCTGGGCCTGGGCCTGGGCCTGGGCCTGGGCCTGGGCCTGGGCCTGGGCCTGGGCCTGGGCCTAGGCCTGGGCCTGGGCCTAGGCCTGGGCCTGGGCCTGAGCCTGGACCTGGGTCTGGGCCTGGGCCTGGGCCTAGGTCTGGGCCTGGACCTGAGCTTAAGCCCAAGCCCGATCCCGAGCGTATAAGCCCGAGCCCGAGTCCGAGCCTGAACCCGAGTCCGAGCACGAGCCAGAGCCTAAAGCCGCGGCATTACAAACAATGTCACTGTGTGAATGTCTCTCCGGCCACTCTCGCTGCACACAGAGACCCGGAGGCAATTGGACAGGATCGGCGCAGGGATAATGATCTTCCCGATGACGTCAGCCGCTCGTCGGTCTGCCCAAGCGTACGGCCAAACTTCTCCATACTTTCCGGTGATTTTTTTTTCTCTCCCCCTTTCCCCTTTCTCTGCCAGGCAAGAGCTACTTCCGTGTCGTCTCTGGTTACGTACCTGACGACGCCACGGAGCCATTCTGAAATGTCTTTCCTCTCCTTCTTTTGTCTCTCGTTTCTTCTTGGGTCCACACTGGTCGAAATATATTCAGCGTTATCCGATGACTTGTTCAATTCATAATGCAAAGATAAAAATGTCGTTTGTTTGTTCGCTTGCTTGCTTGCTTGTTTGTTTGTTTATTCGGTTTTTTTTTCGTTTTGGGTTTTTTCTTCGGGTATTTTTGTTTTTGAGCATGGAGGTACCTCTATGATGTGAGTTTGCCCGGCTCCACATAAAACGACTAACTGCAGCCGATTTCAAGGAAAGTTGCGTAAGTTACGCAACGTCCAAATGCAGCTGCGCAAGTCTTGCGCCACAATGGCTCTTGCGAGCACTACTTAGAAAAGGGCAGCAAACATGTTGCGTAAGTTACGCAACAAAATGTTGCGTGTACAACATGAAAAAAACCTACACGCGGGAGGTAGCTGTAGTCAAATAAGACTGCATTACAACATGAACTCCTGAGCCAGTATGAGAAATACCCCTGAACACCCACACACGCACACAAAATCCCGTCACTTTTCAGATGTATCTATACGGATAGTGATATCATTTGCAGAACGCAGACGGTGGGGGCGGGGTTGCGTAGGGCATCTCGGGAGAGTCTGGTCTGGCCGTAGATTATTAAAATGCCCCCCCACCCCTTCACCGTCATTATCGACCTCACCCGACGATCTGTCAGCCAGCCGGAGGGGGAAAGAGAGCGAGCCGAAGCCCACACCTCACATGCACTTGGGTGGTCGGGTCGGTGGCACTTTTCGCTTTTTTTTTTGGCTTTTTTTACCTCGCCCAAAGTTCGCCCGGCTCTTCGCTCACCCCTCGCCCAAAAGCCCCAGTTTTCGTTGAATGCCTTTGCCGCGGTCCAAAGTGTGGGGGATGGTGGCGTCGCTAGCTTGCAGCCGGTTCTCCGGGGCGACCCCGAAGTCTCGAGCCACGGTCCCCTCCTCTCCCTAGCTGTCTCTTCTGGCGTCGGCAGTTACCCCTCCCCCTTTCTCTTCGGCAAATAGTGGTGCGACCACACTACCGCACTTGACAATTAGGGCGAGCCGCAAGACGCACTGCATCCGTCCGCAAATGGCGTTGCGATGCCATTCTCTCTTCTCTCCTCTCTCCGTCTCTCTCAGCCCCCTCCCCCCTCTCTCTCTCTCTCTCCTCTCCCTGTCTCTCTGCCTCTCTACCCCTCTTTCTCTCCCCATCTCTCTCTTTCGTCCTCTCTCTATCTCCCCCCTCTCTCTCCACTCTCCCTGTCTCTCTGCCTCTCTCCCCCTCTTTCTCTCCCCATCTCTCTCTTTCTTCCTCTCTCTATCTCCCCCTCTCTCCCCTCTACCTGTCTCTCTGCCTCTCTCCCCTCTTTCTCTCCCCATCTCTCTCTTTCTTCCTCTCTCTATCTCCCCATCTCTCTCCCCTCTCCCTGTCTCTCTGCCTCTCTCCCCCTCTTTCTCTCCCCATCTCTCTCTTTCTTCCTCTCTCTAACTCCCCTCACTCTGTCTGTCTCTGTCTATCTTTTTGTTTTCTCCATCTCCCTCTCGCTTTCTCTCCCCCTCTCTCCCCCTTCTCACTGCCTCCCTCCTCCTATCTATCTCGCCTTCTATCCCCCTCTCGCTCGCTCTCCTCTCCCCCCTCTCTGTCTCTCTCTCGCCCACTCTCCTCTCTCTCTCTCTCCCCCTCTCTCTCACTCCCTCTTTCTCCCTCTCTCGCTCTCTCTCTCTCTCTCACTCCCCCTCTTCCCCGTCTCTCCCCTCCCCTCTATCTCTCTTCCCTCCCCTCCTTCCCTCTCTATCCCATACATCTCTTCCCCCTCTCCCCCATCTCCCTCTCCCCGCGGACACAGACGCGTCCGATGGATGATGTGTGTGTGTGTGCCTAACACCAATCTTCTTCCCTGTTTGTCCTTCGGCCGCACGGATGACGCGTGTGCGTTTGAACACGCCCACGAGCTGCCGGAGACCATTGCCGCGCTGATGACCTCTCCCCTTTAACGTCCGGCGGAATCAGTCGGACGGCAAACGAGGGATTTAAAAAAAACGTGACCAGTTCACGTGTGTCCGTTCCAATTGAAAATGCCGAAAGTAGTGGGCGTATACAAACTTACTTACCGGTCCAGAGAGCGATATAATTTGCTCATGGGTCTATGAATATACAAACTTTTCCACGGACCGACTGAAACCTGTGGGGGTTGAACAAAGATCGATGGAATCATTCTGTCCTGAGGCAGGCCCAGATTGCTTCCTCGGTGTTCATATTAACTGATATTTTACTGGTTAACATTTGCTGATTGGAAGTCTCTCCCCTCTCTCTCGCCCCTCTCTATCTCCCCCTCTCTTTCTCTCTCTCTCTCTCGCCTTCCCCTCTCTCTCTCTCCTCCCCTCTCTCCCTCTCTCTCCCCTCTCTTTCTCCCTCTATCTCGCCTTTCTCTCTCTCTCCCCCTCTCTCTCCCTCTCTCTCCCCTCTCTTTCTCCCTCTATCTCGCCTTCCTCTCTCTCCTCCCTCCCTCTCCCCCTTTTTCTCTTTCTCTCTCTCCCTCTCTCTCTCCCCTCTCTTTCTCCCTCTATCTCGCCTTCCTCTCTCTCCTCCCTCTCTCTCCCTCCCTCTCTCTCTCCCTCTTTCCCCCTCTCTATCTCTCCCTTTCTCTCCCTCTCTCTCTCCTCTCTCTCTATCCCTCGCTCTCTCCTCTCTCTCTCCCCCCTCTCTCTTTCTCTCTCTCCCTCTCTCTCTCCTCTCTCTCTCCCCCTCTCTCTCTTTCTCTCTCTCTCCCTCTCTCTCTTCTCCCTCTCTCTCCCTCTCTCTCTTCTCCCTCTCTCCCCCTCCCACCCTTTTACTGGTTAACATTTGCTGATCGGAAACGACGCTGAAATGTGAAGACAAAAACCCCCCCAAAAATGACGACCTTTTCCAAATAGTCGGCCAGTGACGAAGATCAGTGTCAAGGCGCAATGAAGCGGACGATACGAATTGGGCACCTATAGGACGAACCCAAAGTGGGTCACATATTCAGGAGGGAAGGAGGGGCTTGAAAGAAAATACCTGTCCTTTCTAAATAGGCGAAAATGAGTTGCAATTGCCCTTGGTATATGTTTGCTGATCAAATTTATCTTCCTGTCAGAGTTGTGAGGGACATATGTGACGTAGACGGGGCACGCTGTGACTAGGTTCCACTGTGCTAGAGTTCAACTTCTATATACCCTTATAGGTTTAGCAAATTGGCCGTGGGTTGTCCGTTTTCGTGGCGGCAAACAAGGTGCCCCGTCCATCCCCCCCCCCCACCCCGCCCCACATACTTCCGTTGGCAAAAGAGTCGGCCGACCGCTCCACGATCTACAAGGACACCGACCCACCCCCCCCCCCCCTCCCCGGCCACCGGCACCTCCACTTAGCAGTCCACGATTTAATAATGAATGGCATCCGCTGGTGCCCGGCTTCCTGTGCGAGTCCGTTCTTGCGGGGTCAAGTTGGTACCCGTGCCGTAGACCCACTCCACACAGATCCCACCCCCCAAAAAAAAAAAAAACCATAAAAAAAAAACAAAAAAACCAAAAAAAAAACCAAAAAAAAAAAAATAAAAAAAATAAAATAATAATAATGATAATAATAAAAATAAAATTTAAATTAAAAAATTAAAGGGGATAGAAATAGCATCTCCAACAAGGAATACACACATGAACGCTTAGGCTCGGGTTTAGGGTCTTGAAACAACGCCCCAGTTTCTTGGTGAATTATCTGTACTTATCAAGCCAGCAAACCTTCATATTAGGCGACACACGGCGACACACGACAAAGGGCATTATTATACCCCTATCGGCTATAATATGTGACCCGGCACAGCGACACGAGGAATATCCCACCAAAACACTTTTCGTGTAAACGCCTAAAGTCAAAGTATCTTCTCAATTCGATTAAAAATCTTTTTTTAGGCGGGGGGGGGGGATTTTCGGAAAGTTAATGTATTGAAGGAAATTTTGATATCATTTGAAAGCTAATGGTATACTCTTTCACATCTTTAGAAAATCTCAAAATCTCAAAAGTGGGGGTTATTCCTCATTATGATGTGCCGGGTCACATAATTTGAAAGTTTACACGGTGGAAGCCGCACAGTGTGGACAGTTTGTGTTGGCACACAATGTGAGTCAGTTCGAGTTCGAGTCGGAGTATGGCTCCCCGAGAAGAGCCGGTAACTCAGCGTTCCGGGCATCGGTGTGTAAGCTGCCCGCCGTTCGATCGGGGAGACAGGTGTCTGCTTTTAGGCCGGAAAGAGGTCGATAATGCGCAATCTATCATAATATCGGGTCGGAATGGCGAGAAACTCGAAAATCTACATGGAAAAAAGGGGGACGTCCAAGCGACAATGGCTCCACCACTCTATCGCAGATACATTATTCAGAAATCGAATCACCGCGTCTTGGATAACGATTGCGATTATTATTTTGGCGACCCGAAAGAGAGAAATCAGGAGACTATTTAGTGATGGATGACAGAGAACATATATCTGTGCTGTCGTGGAACAAGCAATCGCCTTATCTAAGCGACCCTGCGGCCGGTATTCACAAGCTGGGCAGGGATGTTGTTGTGTGAAGAGGTCGATCAAGGAGCTCTATATTTTTGTCCATTATTTCTTTCGGGCGTACGATCTAGGCTGCGAGTCGGGCTAGAATCGCGACAATAAATAAACCTGTTGTCGATAGCTGGTCAATACGGGCTAATGGACGATGCTAGCTGTTTCTACGGGGAAGCAGAACATCTCCCGTCTCGATCATCCGCAAAACGAACGCACAAAAACGCTTTTTTGTGTCAAACTTTGAACGGCTGAGCGTCATCATGTCACGTCACGGTAGCCCGGCTGCGTAATTTGTTTTTTTACTCCGCAGCCACAAGTTTTTCGCTATAACATGGTAAATTCGGCCTTTAAAATGTGCGCTGCGGTATAGGCGTGGCCTACTGGATCGGTGTATTGTGGGTGTTTTTTTTTTTTTTTTGGGGGGGGGGGTAAACTCTAAATACGTCTCGGCGATTGTCTTTAGGAGGTCTTTTTGGCGGCCCATAGAAGGCCGAGATATGCGGCGGGAAAAAAGCACCGCAAGTCAGCACACTAAAATTAAGATCAGCCGGGTTGGAATCGCAGGAACGGGACCCAAAACATTTTTAATGTCAACGGTACGGTTACAGATAAATGGGCCGGCTTGTTTTCGTCTGCCCAGTCCAAATTCCTGACTGTCTGGTTTATTTCGAGACTCGCGAGGACTGATAACCCCCAAACCCCGCCCGATCTGGGCAGACACGTTGGAAGCTTTCCAGGAACCAAGATAAGTCCGGCCTTTTCTCCAGGCCTGTTTATGAGGGGGGAAAAAAAACACACAAATATTCAGCGAACAAACAGATAGATAATCAGACGAGAGAACCTATAGCTGGTACTAGCAGGCAGACATATTGACGGACAAACAGACAGACAGACAGACGCTTCAAGAAACTTTGCTCCTATCCCTGCCTCTTTCTCGTGACGAAGTGGAGTCACGACTCATCATCAGAAACAGCATACAACGGTGACCGACCTGTCGAACACCGTGTGTAAACTTATGTCAATTTCTCAAAAATTAGAGTGCCTGACGTTTCGATCCTAGCAGGACCTTTCTCAAAGGCAAACGTCCTGCTAGGATCGAAGCGTCAGGCCCTCTATTTTGTTTAGATTTATGTAATGCAGGTAATGTTTTTAGTCAGTGAGCAGTTCGCAACAATTTTATGTATTAACTCATGTCAATTTGGTATTGTTCTTATTTCGTCAACGAGATCCCTACTGTTAGATTGCGGTCCTCCATATCGGTTTCCAACACTCACTAA
>OX465113.1:3378135-3403135 GCA_949987565.1 Luidia sarsii
GCCCTGCCCTGCCCGGCCCGGCCCTGCCCGGCCCGGCCCGGCCCTGCCCGGCCCTGCCCTGCCCTGCCCTGCCCTGCCCTGCCCTGCCCTGCCCTGCCCTGCCCTGCCCTGCCCTGCCCTGCCCTGCCCTGCCCTGCCCTGCCCTGCCCTGCCCTGCCCTGCCCTGCCCTGCCCTGCCCTGCCCTGCCCTGCCCTGCCCTGCCCTGCCCTGCCCTGCCCTGCCCTGCCCTGCCCTGCCCTGCCCTGCCCTGCCCTGCCCTGCCCTGCCCTGCCCTGCCCTGCCCTGCCCTGCCCTGCCCTGCCCTGCCCTGCCCTGCCCTGCCCTGCCCTGCCCTGCCCTGCCCTGCCCTGCCCTGCCCTGCCCTGCCCTGCCCTGCCCTGCCCTGCCCTGCCCTGCCCTGCCCTGCCCTGCCCTGCCCTGCCCTGCCCTGCCCTGCCCTGCCCTGCCCTGCCCTGCCCTGCCCTGCCCTGCCCTGCCCTGCCCTGCCCTGCCCTGCCCTGCCCTGCCCTGCCCTGCCCTGCCCTGCCCTGCCCTGCCCTGCCCTGCCCTGCCCTGCCCTGCCCTGCCCTGCCCTGCCCTGCCCTGCCCTGCCCTGCCCTGCCCTGCCCTGCCCTGCCCTGCCCTGCCCTGCCCTGCCCTGCCCTGCCCTGCCCTGCCCTGCCCTGCCCTGCCCTGCCCTGCCCTGCCCTGCCCTGCCCTGCCCTGCCCTGCCCTGCCCTGCCCTGCCCTGCCCTGCCCTGCCCTGCCCTGCCCTGCCCTGCCCTGCCCTGCCCTGCCCTGCCCTGCCCTGCCCTGCCCTGCCCTGCCCTGCCCTGCCCTGCCCTGCCCTGCCCTGCCCTGCCCTGCCCTGCCCTGCCCTGCCCTGCCCTGCCCTGCCCTGCCCTGCCCTGCCCTGCCCTGCCCTGCCTGCCTGCCTGCCCTGCCCTGCCCTGCCCTGCCCTGCCCTGACCTGCCCTGCCCTGCCCTGCCCTGCCCTGCCCTGCCCTGCCCTGCCCTGCCCTGCCCTGCCCTGCCCTGCCCTGCCCTGCCCTGCCCTGCCCTGCCCTGCCCTGCCCTGCCCTGCCCTGCCCTGCCCTGCCCTGCCCTGCCCTGCCCTGCCCTGCCCTGCCCTGCCCTGCCCTGCCCTGCCCTGCCCTGCCCTGCCCTGCCCTGCCCTGCCCTGCCCTGCCCTGCCCTGCCCTGCCCTGCCCTGCCCTGCCCTGCCCTGCCCTGCCCTGCCCTGCCCTGCCCTGCCCTGCCATGCCCTGCCTGCCTGCCTGCCTGCCTGCCAACCAGCCTGCTTGTCTATACCTGCCGGCCCGCTCGACCGCCCGTCAGCCTGCCTGCCTACCGTCGTTTTTGTTTTGTTTTTTTGAACCATCTCGAATGGTCAGATCGTAAGACCTCTCAATCCATGTTTCATTTCATTCGAGGGAAAAATATATAAATCGGGCCATGTAGCTGAATGCAAATAGGGCCTATTGCATTCCAACCGAATAATATGTTTCCCCTTTCCAGGCGGGATTTTGTATGGAACTAAAGGGAGTGTTTAACCACTCTCTTCGTATGCGTTCCCCCAAAGAACAAAGCCGTGTTCTCGACAGGCTTTCTCTAGACAGGCCTTCTCTGCATTCTGAGTACGACGAGGATTTAAAGGGGAACTGCTCTATATCCCTTGAGCCGCCGCGTAACTATATGAGAATCGTCCGACGCACGCGGTTGGCCTGATTAGTCTCCTTGCAGTCGTCTAAATGACGCGGTCATTGCTGCCTCATGGTTGTCCTTGTTTCCACAATAATACCTACCACTCCCCCCTCCCTCTTTCTCTCCCTTCTGGGCGCTGCTGAAGAGAACGTCCATGGGTTGTTCCGTAGTTGCCCTTGGGCCAATTTCATAGAGCTTCTTAAGCGTGCAAATCTGCTAAGCAAGATATTTCTCCCATGGTTAAAACGAGATTGCCAACCATATCTCACGTGATGCTTGTTGCACTTGACTCATATTCTACTATTGGTTACTGCGTGTGAAATACAAGTGGAATTTCGGCTGGCAACCTGATTCTTTTGAGGACGATTTTTCATACTTATTAAGCACATTTTGGTGCTTAAGCGGCTCTATGAAATTGGCCCCTGGTGTCGAGTCGCCGCCTCGCACTCTGCAGACTGCGGCTGCATTCTAGACCGCATCTCGTTCGCAACGAGACCGAAACCAAAGCAGGATGTAACGGAGAAAGGTTCTCAGGGCTATAGGCCCCCGTGGACTACTTCTATCATTCAAGTCTTAGTGTCATTGGGGTGGGATTGGGGTGGGGGGTTTAGACGAGCCCCCGGTCACAAACACTTTTTGTGTCTCTATAGGAAGGAGAAAAAGAGGCACTTCAGTATCACCAAAAGTTTGACAGTATTTTTTCCTGATCCAACTGGACTTTAAAGCCCCTACATAACTTTGGTCGAGGTCAAAGAATAGCATCCATACGTTGTCTGATCCAACATATGCATGAAATGGCACACCTGTGAACATTTCAGCTCAATCCGCCAACCGAGTCTCAAGAAAATCGTGAAAACCGCTTCATTTGTTTCGCGAAAATGCAGCATTCAACGCCGTACTGTTCCGAAAAAATAGTTTAGATCAGGCTTTTACTCATTTCTCCCAAAATCCACCACTTTATGCAATGATATTTCAGTGAGAGGTTTCTACTATAACCATCTTCAAACTGTATAAATTTCATGAAAATCTGTGAACATCTCTGTTTTTCGATCTTACCAATGTTGTGTAGGGGCTTTAAGCCACCACAACTATCTCGCCGACTTTTGCCTGATCTTTAGTTTCATTCCGCGTTCTTCGTATAGTTGAGAGGTTCCGGGCCTGACTGTGTTAGGCCCGGACAAAAAAAACAACCAAAAAACCAACAAACTATTGAGGGCGCTGTTGATCACAGACGGGTGGTCCAACAGCAGCCATCGAGGTCAATGGTCTGAGAAGCCGCCATCCACTATAATTATGGTCGAAAACCGCAACGAAAACCGCTGCTTTAATTTCATTTCTACCAGCCATGATGTCACCATGTAAAAACAAAAGAAATACAAGCTTTGAGCCACATTGTCTAGGTGTATAATCAGACACGCCACAAGTGTGAGGTGGCACTGGCGACGATCCTTCGGGGCTCCGTTCAAGGAAGAAGACGGATTGGCCGACAGTTGAACAGATAGAGGGAACACATCGATCAAAAGATAGGATAGGACTTGATCTAAGCGAGCTCCAAATTGCCTGGGAAACGGCCATAGCCTCGCGCGACCATCTTCACGGGTCGCTGTGTGCTACCCAGTAAGAGGCTAGGAGACAGGGGCCCTTTTCCAAAGCCCGGCTTAGGCTCAGGCTTTTGCCAGTTGTTATCGACGCGGCTTTGATTGCACTTGGAACCGTAGTGAACCACGGACGTCGGGCTTAGCGCCCTCTGTCGCTTGAGGTAGGTCGGCGCCGTGCACGGGCCCTTCTCCAAAACCCGGCTAAGGCTTCGGCTCCGGCTTCGTCTCTGTCATCCCAAAGCTGAGAACCAAGGTTGGCGTTCTTCGTTGAAAGCTTTGGATTCGTTTTCAAAAACACAGTATATTATTAATTTCAGACGTGCATTAGGTCGATCGATTCGACGGATTGTGATTAGCCAACGCGTTGTAAACTCTTAAGGGCGCACTTGGCTCCTGGGTTGTGACGTCATGCACGGAGTGTCTGAGTTATAGCTCCACTCGAGGGGCACATATTAATTTCTAAAAACCCATGGGCCATGTTGCAAAAACAAATGACCCCACTTTCAATAATCAGTGTTATTCCTGTCCTTGTGTTCCACGCTGTTGCTTGTCATGTTCGTTAAGTCTCTCCTACAAAAGCAAAATGGCAAAAAACCGTCTTTAAGAAGTGGTTGCCATGACAACCTTAAAAAAAGCAAAATAAACATGTTATTCACTTGGAATCAATCATTAGACTTACTAGAGACTTTGAACTTCGGTGGATCATCCGACAAATGCTGAGTCGATGTATCTGTCTGCCGCCATCTGGCGGTTCGGAGACGGGGAGAGAGAGCTCGAATATCGGTCGCCCATCAAAACACGCGGCCGGGCAGCTGCGCGCGTGATCTCGCGCTCCCGGTCCGGACGTCGGCAGAGCGCCACCGGCGTGCGAGTCTGCTGCCACCAAGCGGTGGGATGTGTCCTAGTGTGCCGCACCGCACAGCCGGCAGAGTGATCCGTCGCTGTCACTCGGAACTGTACGGACGTGATTGGCAGCGGCCGGGGCGCCGGCGCTAATCGCTTCCCTCCCCCGCCCCACCCTCCCGCGTCAAATTCGCGCGTTTTCTCGCGTCGTGTCGCCGACAGTCTGAGGTCCCGCCTCGCGACTCGCTAGGGGGGAGCGTACGGTGCCGTCTCATGCGGCCAGCAAACCGGCAGAGGCGACTTGTGTTAGAGACTAACCACTCTCCCCACACCCCAAGCCCATCCCATCCCATCCAAAGTGGGACAGTACTGATAGCAGCAACTCGGACATCAGTACATCCCCCCCTCCCCTATTCCTCCACCCACCACCCTCCCTTCCCAGGCCCGCCCCACCTCGTCGAACCCTGAAGCGGTTTTGGGATCCCGCCAACAAATTGACCGTTTTTGGATTCCGGAATACCGGGGACCCAGCTTTCCTCCTCTTCCGTTCAATCCCCGCGTGGAAACGGAGACGCTGTCCCCTGCCATCGCTGGCTGAGGCCACGGGGCTGGGGAGAGGGAGAGGGGAGGGGGGCTTAGCCTTGTTTGGACAGAGCTGCACCCGCAGATCCCCCTCCCCCCCTCCACCCACACACACACAACCCTTATCCCTACCCCCATCCCCACCGACCGCAAGATGGACGAGAAGGCCCGCAGCTCTCGCTAAAGTCGACCGTGTTTTTTTTCTTCTTCTTCATAACGACGCCCTGGGAATACCACAATGCAACGGAATTATTATACATTTCATCTTCCATTCAACTCACCCGATTGCGAAAAAAAAGAGTGTGGGGGAGGGAGGGGAGACGGGAGACCAAAGAAGGGGGGGGGACCCGAAGAAGACGAAAAGGGGGGAACTGTAATATCTCATTCCTCGTCGAGTGTGTCTTCAATTTCCCCTTCTCTTTCTCCCTCTTGGCCGGCGACAGGCGCGTCCATCCAGTGAGCGGTATAATGGACGGAGCATTGTCGAGGGGAATTAGCATAGACTGAACTCATCTCCAACCGCGGAGAGTGTCCGTCCCGGGAGAACCACGGGCTAGCGCCGAGTCGCTCGCTCTCTCTCTCTGTCTCTCCCTATCTGGATCCCTCTCCCTCTCTATCTCCGTCTCTTTGTCTGTCTGTCTCCTTCTATCCCTCTCTCTCTCTTCTCTCTCTCCACCGCCCTTCATCTCCCTCCTCTCTCTCTCTCTCTTCCCCTCTCTCTCCCAATCACTCCATTCCTCTCCCTCTTTTCTCTCTCTTCCCTATCTCTCCCTCTCTTCCTCTCCCTCTTCTCTTTGTCTCTTTCTCTCCCTCTCTCTCCCTTCCCTCTCTCTCCATCCCTTCCTCTCCCTCTTCTCTCTCTTTCTCTCCCTCTCCCTATCTGTCTCTCTCTCCCTTCCCTCTCTCTCCATCCCTTCCTCTCCCTCTTCTCTCTCTGTTTCTCTCCCTCTCTCTCTCCCTTCCCTCTCTCTCTCTCCCTTCCCTCTCTCTCTCTCTCCATCCCTTCCTTTCCCTCCTCTCTCTGTCGCTCTCTCCCTCCCTCTCTCTCCCTCTCCTTCTCTCCATCTCTCTCGGTCCCTCGTTCTCAGAGACGGTATAACTCTATACACGGGAACTCCATTCCGACACCAGCCCCCCCCCCACACACACACACACACCCCTACACCCATGGGCATGCCAAAGCTAAAGCTGAGCCGCCTCAAAATTCACCTGTCTGCGGAGCCCGGGTCGGCCGACCACGCTGCGCTCTCCAAATCTTATGTTGTATTCCCTGGACTCTTTTTTTCTCTCTCCCTGTCTGTATTCATTTCTTTCTTTCTTTCATTCATCCCCCGTGCGTTGGCACGACGAGTGCAAACAGAACTGGCGCGCGCGCTGGAATATTACGATTAGTATGTGCGCATGAGTTTCTGTTCGTTTCGGCGTGGAAACGGCCCCAACAGAAGAGAACGTAATATTCGACCGAAGTCCAGCGCGTGCATGCATTAGTTCTCTCTTATGTCTCCCCGCAACAAAACGCATCATTTTGAAAGCAATGCTGCGACGGTGGTCGGTAGGAAAGGGCGGGGTTGAGATTCATCAGACGGAAGGGAAAAGGTTAGACGATCGATATAAGCTTCGTATACATCGACACATTTTGTGAGGTTTTTTTTTTTTCTTGATAGGGTGGGAAGAGATTTCCGACGAATCGAATCAAAATCACGCCACCGAAAGGGGGTACGGTGCTCCGAATGGGGTCGTCACGAACATCGGGAGTGTGCATCGCAAGTGGAGCGTCGTGTAGCTACACAAACCGTCGCGTTCAATTATTCACCGCTTTACAAGGCTCGGATTTCCACGCCCAGGAGAGAGACACAGAAGGATAGTGTGAGAGGGAGAGAAAGAGGGCTCCCATCCCTCTTTCTCTGGCCGGGGAGAGAGAAAGATTGACAGAGAGGGGCAGAGGGGCAGAGGGGAGAGAGAAGGAGGAGGAGAGGGAGAGGGGAAAGAGAGAAAGAGTTAGAGAGAGGGGAAGGTAGAGAGGAAGAGGGAGGGGAGGGGAGGGAGGGAGAGAAATGGGGAGAGAGGGAGGGAAAGAGAGGGGACAGAGGGGAGAGAGGAGGAGGAGGAGGAGAGAGAGAGAAAGAGTTAGGGTGATGGAGAGAGGGAGGGGAGGGAGGGGGAGAAATGGGGAGAGAGGGAGGGAAAGAGAGGGGACAGAGGGGAGAGAGGAGGGGGAGGAGGAGAGAGAGAGAAAGAGTTAGGGTGAGGGAGAGAGGGGGAGGGAGGGGAGAAATGGGGAGAGAGGGGGGAAAGAGAGAGGACAGAGGGGAGAGAGGAGAAGGAGGAGAGAGAGAAGAATAGAGAGAGGAGAAAGGGGAAAGAGAGGGAGGGGAAGGGAGGGAGAGAGAAACAAGAGAGGAATGGAGGGAGAGAGGAGGGAGGGGAGAGAAAGGATGGGGAGAGATAAAGAGTGAATTTAAAATATAGTCTTATTCAGTACCTCATTCGTGTCCATTGTGTTTAAATGACATTAAAGGGCACTCTTGTTGTCGTTTTTATGAGGGTATAATCCATTTACCACGCTGATATGTGTGCGTACAATGATGTTGAGGCCTACAATGACAATGCTATACAGTATAATTGCATTCCATGTCGGTACGACCAACGGACTTCGGTATATCCCGTCACCGGGATCACGCACACACTCTACATCTCAGATCTTCGGTATCACTCACTCATCACCTTTCTCGTATATCATTCCAAGTGAGCTCGCTGGTTTGCCGTGGTCTGTAGGTTTTTTCACTGCTGGTCGACGTTACCACCGCGGGTCCGTTTGTCCGATCGTCAGCCCGTGACGTTTGGAGAGAAAAAAAAGGCGCGCCTCGTATCGATGGCAACGCCAAAAGGGCCGATTTCTGACAAGTTACCGATCGCTGGAACTTACTACACAATGTCAGTGTCTCTTTGCTTGTTAGTGATGTGCTGTCAATTAGGATACTTCTCCTACTCTACGCTGATACGTGCTCCATGTTTCTGTATTAAAGCTCCTACACAACATTGGTAAGATCGAAAAACAGAAAATGTTCACAGATTTACATGAACCTTATACAGTTTGAAGAGGGTTATAGTAGAAACCTCGCACTGAAATATGTCTGCCTAAAATGTTGTATTTTGGGAGAAAAGGGTAAAAGAAATCGTTTACGTCTCACCGAGATCTAAGCTATTTTTCGGAACAGTACGGTACGGCGTTGAATGCTGCGTTTTCGCGAAACAATTGAAGCGATTTTTCACGATTTTCTCGAGACTCGGTTGGCGGATTGAGCTGAAATTTTCACAGGTGTGCTATTTCATGCATACGTTGGATCAGACAACGTATGGATGCTATGCTTTGACCTCGACCAACTTTGCGTACGGGCTTTAGAATGCCATTGGTGCATTATCTACCCTATAACATGTCCCAAGATTCCCTTTCATTCCGAGTTTACTTATGAAAATTAAACCTTAATATACGCGACCGTATATTTATATATTATTATATTTTGCGACCGTAAACATAGATGTAATATCGAATTGAATCACTGCCATTTCTATGAAAGCCTCCCTCTCGACGAACTAAATGAATGAAACCCCGTAGACGGGTGCCGGGCGAGGCCCTTGGCAAAACCGGACGGGCATCCGGAGCGGTGCCCCGACTCCCCCACACTCTGCCCGCGTCCGGTGCAATCGGCCAGCCCGCCGTTCTTAATCAGAGGAGCGGGGCGCGCTCAATGCTCGTGATTAATCAAAAAATAAAACCGATGTAGGGAAGGGAGGGAGGGATGGATGGGGTGGGGGCCTCCTTGACCATTGTCATTGGCATTTTCTTTTTTTTAATTTACCGACAATCATATTTACTCTGGGGGGGACGGGACTTGGCTGGCCCGTTAAGGAAGCCAGGCGACGCGCCGACATTGATCCAGCCGCCGCCTTGGTTTCCGTCCTGACATAATTTGTCTCTGCCCCCCTCCCTCCCCCCGTAACGTCGCCGTTGTCCGTGTCCGCCGTCCGCACCGTGGACCCGATGCGATTTTTTGTTCCGTACCACATAAACGCTGTGGGCCCGTATGAAGAATTGAGTCTCGGGTCACTCAGATTCTTCACGTACGTTGTATTCGCCGTGCAGAAAGCCTTTTTGGCCGTGCAGAAAGCCTATCCCTAGCTTTAACTTCAACTGGTGTAGCCCCCTCCCCTCCCCCTTTGCACCCAACCCCGTAAATTGTTTGTGCACAAACATAGGGGCCTATAGCGAATATGTGACCCAGCACAGCATAATGAGGAATAACCCCACTTTTGAGATTTCGAGATTTTCTAATGATGTGAAAGAGTATACCATTAGCTTTCAAATGATATCAAAATATAATATCCTCTAATACTTAAAATTTCCGGAAAATACCCCCAAAATGAAAATTGGTTTGTAATCGATTTGAGAAGATACTTTACCTTAAGGCGTTGTTTACTGAAAATGTGTTTTGGTGGGATATCCTCATGTCGATGTGCCGGGTCACATATGTGGTACGCGGCCCGGACAGGAAGTGACGTTTGCCGGTGTGAACTCCGGTGATGCATTGTGGTGGATTTCACCGATACCTCGTTGATTACTCTCACGTTTAGAAGCTGGACTGGCCCACGACACTGCAGATGCAGACAATACCCTTTCGCCATACTTTTGATTATGACGGGAAATGACCCATCTCTCATCCCCCCCCCAAAAAAAAAAATAAATAAATAAAAAAAAAAAAAATTAAAATCATATCCAAGGAAATCACAAAAGGGTAAGATGGTGTCCATTGATGAACAGAGGGTTTGATTCTAAAGCCCCTACACAACATTGGTCAGATCGGAAAAAACAGAAATGTTCACCGATGGAGACTGGCGGGGAAGGAGGGTGGGTTAATCCAGCTGCCAGATACGTTTTCTTCCAGGGCTACTTCACGGATAAGTGTCGGCCGCTGTCGTTGGCGGCTCATTTTACCGGCCCCTCCCGTCGGAGAGACGGCTCCAAGATTCTTTCTCCGGACGGCTTTGGCGGAATAACTTTCAGGGATTTGCGGGCGGAGAGTGGGAGTCGAATTTAAAAAAAAAAAAAAAAAATCCATCCCGAGACGGCTTTTCACTCGCTAATGAATTTCTATTTTCTCTCTCCCTTTCCCCCCTTTTTTCTTAGGGGTGGGGGTGGGGGATGGTTTCTGCGCCCCATCATGAAAGTCAAATTGTCGGAGCGGAGAGTCGGCAATCTCATTAGCGTCTTCTCCCTCCCTCCCACCCAAACTCATCGGACCCGATCATCCGGCATTAGTCGGTTCTTGAGATGGTCGTCGTTCGCCTGACATTATTGGCGGGACGTATTCGCTCCGCTCCCCCCCCCCTCCTCCCTCCCTCCCTCCCTCCAACCCTCCCTCCCTCCCTCCCTCCCTCCCTCCCTCCCTCCCTCCCTCCCTCCCTCCCTCCCTCCCTCTCTCTCTCCCTCCCTCCCCCCTTTCCTCCCTCCAACCCTCCAACCCGCCAACCCTCCCTCCCTCCCTCCCTCCCTCCCACCCTCCCTTTCTCCCTCCCTCCCTCCCTCCCTCCCTCCCTCCCTCCCACCCTCCCTCCCTCCCTACCTCCCTCCCTCCCTCCCTCCCTCCCTCCCTCCCTCCCTCCCTCCCTCCCTCCTTCCCTCCCTCCCTCCCTAACTCCCTCCCTCCCACCCTCCCTCCCTCCCTCCCTCCCTCCCTCCCTCCCTCCCTCCCTCCCTCCCTCCCTCCCTCCCTCCCTCCCTCCCTCCCTCCCTCCCTCCCTCCCTCCCTCCCTCCCTCCCTCCCTCCCTCCAACCCTCCCTCCCTCCCTCCAACCCTCCCTCCATCCCTCCAACCCTCCAACCCTCCCTCCCTCCCTCCCTCCCTCCCTCCCTCCCTCCCTCCCTCCCTCCCTCCCTCCCTCCGCCTGGCGAGAGGAGGGAGTCGGAGGAACTCGGGGACCGGGACGCGGAGACCGGCGAACCGCTGGCCGGCCCGTATATACTTCGCCGAGGTGCTCGGCGTGCCTGGACTCCGTATAAACTCGGTGCACCCACGTTCCATCGCTGCATGCCTTTCCTTATTGTTTTTGACCGTTCCTTTCTCGAAAGGGAAACCGATGTCCCCCAACTGCACATTTCTTATCATATGTGCAAAGCATAATGAGGAATAACCCCACTTTTGAGATTTTGAGATTTTGTAATGATGTGAAAGAGTATACCATTAGCTTTCAAATGATATCAAAATATAATATCCTCTGATACTTAAAATTTCCGATAATACAAAAAAAAATGAAAATTGATTTGTAATCGAATTGTGAAGATACTTTAACTTCAGGCGTTGTTTACTCAAAAAGTGTTTTGGTGGGATATTCCTCATGTCGTTGTGCCGGGTCACATATTTCATCTTTTACCTGGGCACTGCTCCTACTTTTATCGGCCTCTACAATGCCAAGCACGACCACAAAATGACACGCCAGAGCGTCCATCCATCGAGCTCTCATGATTCAACCTGTCGCGCCATGCCGTGCCATCGCGAAGCAATGTGTGACAATAGCCACTATAGTCCCTTACCCCACGCCCCCTCTCCCCCCCCCCGTCACTCCCCGTGAGTGGGCCACTGATAAAATCAAGCAAAACAAAGGGGGGGGGGAAACAGCAGGGGAGAGAGGGTCGGGGGGGATTGGATGGACGCGGGGAGGCAGGAAATCCCCCGGTTACATGCAAGAGCGACTCCAGAAACACGACCATCAATTAGGTTCGACTAAATTACGGGCAACACCCGCAGCCCTTCAAGGCCTATCCAGCCGACATTCTACTCCCGTGTTGCTTCTCTCTCTCTCTCCCTCTCTCTCTCTCTCTCTCTCCCTCTCTGTCTCTCCCTCTCTGTCTCTCTCACTCTCTCTCTCTTTCTCTCTCTCTTACTCTCTCTCACTGTCTCTCTTTCTCTCTCTCTCTTTCTCTCTCTCTCTCTTTCTCTCTCTTTCTCTCTCTATCTCCCTCTCTCTCTCCCTGTCTCTCTCTCACTCTCTCTCTTTCTCTCTCTCTCCCTCTCTCTCTCTCTCGTCTTCTCCTCCTTTCCTCCCTCCCTCCTCCTCCTTCTCTCTGTCTGTTCCTCCGTCTCCCATTTGACTAATTCCGGCCCTAGGAGCCTGCGTGCATATGCAGCCCACGCGTGCCTTTTTTCTTACCCCTCCAAGCGGCTGCTAAAACACAGGGCTCGCTTCTTCCATTTGCAATGAGTCATTATGGACACGGCACTATACAACCGTCCAGTCCTCTGTCTAATTCACTGTCTTTTCAGGAGGGTTTTTTTTCCCTCTCGCTGTCTTTACTTTCATCTCTCTCTCTCCACTCTCTCCTCCCTTCCTCTATTTGTATCCTGTATTTCTCCTTATCCTCTCTCACTTTCCCTATCTCTCGCCCTGTCTTTCTCCATCCACCCTCTCATTCTCCCCCTTTCTCTCCCCTCTCCCCTCAACCTCTCTTCCTTTCTCGCTACCCATCTCTCTCTCCCTATCTCACACTCTCTCATCTCTCCTCCCCCTCCCCTTTTCTGTCTTTCTCCTGTCTTTCTTCCTCCCTCTCACTCTCCCTCTCTCTCCTCTCCCTCCACCTCTTCCTTTTTTTCCACATGACATCCTCTCTCTCCCTCTTCCTCTCCATCTCCATCTCTCTCTCCCTCTCCCTCTCCCTCTCCCTCTCCCTCTCCTCTCCCTCTCCCTCTCCCTCTCCCTCTCCCTCTCCCTCTCCCTCTCCCTCTCCCTCTCGCTCTCGCTCTCCCTCTCTCTCTCCCTCTCCCTCTCCCTCTCCCTCTCCCTCTCCCTCCCCTCTTCTCTCCCTCTCCCTCACCTCTCCCTCTCCTCTCCCTCTCCTCTCCCTCTCCCTCTCCCTCTCCCTCTCCCTCTCCCTCTCCCTCTCCCTCTCCCTCTCCTCCCCTCTCCTCTCCCTCTCCCTCTCCCTCTCCCTCTCCCTCTCTCCATCTCCCTCTCCCTCTCCCTCTTCATCTTCATCTCCCTCTTCCTCTCCCTCTCCCTCTCCCTCTCCCTCTCCCTCTCCCTCTCGCTCTCCCTCTCCCTCTCCCTCTCCCTCTCCCTCTCCCTCTCCCTCTCCCTCTCCCTCTCCCTCTCCCTCTCCCTCTCCCTCTCCCTCTCCCCCTCTTCCTCTTCCTCTCCTCTCCTTCTCCCTCTCCATCTCCCTCTCCCTCTTCCCCTCTTCCTCTTCCTCTCCCTCTCCCTCTCCCTCTCCCTCTCCCTCTCCCTCTCCCTCTCCCTCTCCCTCTCCCTCTCCCTCTCCCTCTCCCTCTCCCTCTCCCTCTCCCTCCCCCTATTCCTCTCCCTCTCCCTCTCCCTCTCCCTCTCCCCCTCTTCCTCTTCCTCTCCCTCTCCCTCTCCCTCTCCCTCTCCCTCTCCCTCTCCCTCTCCCCTCTTCCTCTTCCTCTCCCTCTCCCTCTCCTTCTCCCTCTCCATCTCCCTCTCTCCATCTCCATCTCCCTCTCCCTCTCCCCCTCTTCCTCTTCCTCTCCCTCTCCCTCTCCTTCTCCCTCTCCATCTCCCTCTCTCCATCTCCATCTCCCTCTCCCTCTCCCCCTCTTCCTCTTCCTCTCCCTCTCCCTCTCCTTCTCCCTCTCCATCTCCCTCTCTCCCTCTCCCTCTCCCTCTCCCTCTCCCCCTCTTCCTCTTCCTCTCCCTCTCCCTCTCCTTCTCCCTCTCCATCTCCCTCTCTCCATCTCCATCTCCATCTCCCTCTCCCTCTCCCTCTCCCTCTCCCTCTCCCTCTCCCTCGCGCGTTACTCTCGGTCCTTCTTCAAATACGCGAGCAGAATGTCAATTGCAGGTCTCCCCCGATCAGCGGCAAGGCCAAGAACAACACGCCTGGCTCCGGGCTGTCCTGTCCTCCTCGACACGAGAACACCAGCCGCTCGCTAAGTTCTCTCTCGCTCGGACTGCCCTCAATTTTTCGCCAGACTTGGTATACCGGTATCTGCAGTTTCCCCCTCCGCCTTTGCCTTGGTCTCGCCCTGTTTGTCCCGTCGAGTGTTTGGTAGCCCCCCCCAAAAAAAAAAAAAAAATCGTCAGATTCTCGGACTCCGAGTCTCTTTCTCTGTTCCTGCCTCTGCCTCCGTATCTCTCTTTCTCCTCTCTATCTTACCCTCCGCCTCTGTCTCTACATTGTGTGTGTTTTTTTCTTAGGAGAAGAGTGGGGGAAGGAGCAGGAGGCGGAGGAGGAGGTTAAGGAGGAGGAGGAGTAAGATGAGACAGAAGAGGAGAGGAGGAGGAGAGGAGGTGGAGGAGGAGGTTAAGGAGGAGGCAGAGGACGAGGATAAAGGGGAGGAGTAAGAGGATAAAGAGGGAGAGGAGGAGGAGGTGGAGGAGGAGGCAGAGGAGGCAGAGGACGAGGGAGTAAGAGGAGAAAGAGGGGAAGAGGAGGAGGAGAGGAGGTGGAGGAGGGGGTTAAGTAGGAGGCAGAGAACGAGGATAAAGGGCAGGAGTAAGAGGAGAAAGAGGGGGAGAGGAGGAGGGGAGAAGGTGGGGGAGGAGGAGGGTTAGGAGGACGAGGACGAGGAGGAGGAGTAACGGCTTGGTGTAGGGTAACGGTGTTTGAAATACTACCGATCTCAAGCCTATTAACCGTTAAGGGGCTCCCAGTTTTTGAGAAGAAGCTACCCGTCACCGCCCCCCCCCCCAAACGCGCCCTCCGCACGGTCGCTATGCCTCGTGAAGAACCCGGTGTCGTGTATCTCTCGGCTGGACAAGCGCCGGAGTGCGGGGGAAGGCTACGGTTACCCACCTCGAGTGGCCGACATCAACTCACGGGCGGGACGGCTTGTAATAATACGTTCTCTGTTGTTTCCTTCAATGGGGGAGGCGAGACAACACTAGGGGTAAAAAAAACACCAGGGGAGGAGCGAATAGAGGGTGGAAGAAAAGAGGTACCATGTGTCGCAATAAGTTCCCACCCACAAAAGTGTCTCCCTCTCTTCCGCACCTTAGGGTGGTGGTGGGTGTCTCTATTGGCGTCGTGGTTGCCGGCTGCACAGTACGGTCTGGTACCCAACCTCTGTCCGCATCGGCTCACCCGGGGCGTGTTTAACTCCTCCCACACTACAATAATCACTGGCTCCAAAAAAAAAAACTCGGTCCGGCCTCTATCCGTGTCGAATCCCGCTGGAGATTACGTTACGAAAGGGCAATCTATAATAGTGTATAGGCTCGAGGTTAAGGGCCCATTTTTTTTCTTCTGCCGAGTCCTGCCAAGGTCGAACCCATTTCCTAGCAGCCCTGGTAAACCACCGTAACATCACACGCTTTAAAGCGTAAAGTACAAGAGTAAACAATCCTATAACCCTTCAAACCACTCCAGCAATCCCACGCGTGTCAATGCTATATATCCAACTTGTTATTCCCACCCTTCCCCTCTCAAAGCGTCGCGAACAGTTTGGTTGAATTCGCATTCGCTGTACGACACCGTGAGTCGAATGTCATTGATCGTATACTCTTACTCGGACGTCATTATTGCAGGAACATTGCGGCTCTGTACCCGATCGCGCGCTGTCTCAGGCCTTGGCCCAGTCACACTGCAATCTGAAAAATACAGATAGGCGCTGCGTCGATGACTTTGAAGGTCGGCTGTCCTTTTCAGCACGGCGTACTCGCTACGTTTACACCTAAACAACGGGTGAACCAAAATGGACCCCGAAGAGGTCGCCTTCGTGTCGTAAGGCCGACTCCACGTTATCGTTTCCATCAGACTCACCCATGTCTTTATCCGAGCCCCCACCGCCGAACACTGCAGTAACCAATTCGGTCTGCGACGTTAAAAGTAGATCCCTTTTCAAGGCTCACGGAGTCTACAGGTAGAGAGCCATGTGCGCGGACGATCGGCTTCGAGAGAGGGCCTCCGTAGCTACTACGGAATGAACTTAATTACTATGGAATGAACTTATTTAATATGGAACGAACTTAGTTACTATGGAACGAACTTAGCTACTACGGAATGAACTTAGTTACCATGGAACGAACTTAGTCACTGTGAAAAGAACTTCTTTAGTCGTTCGTTAAGCGTAAAGCTAATCAACAGTATAGTCTGTAGTGATCCTTATTCTTGTCTTGTTTTGAGTATACTCAGTGTCGTTTCTTATCGCTTGGCTTTTTTTGTCAGTCATTCGTCACGGGGCCGGACGCATTAAACTTGAGCCTAGCCGGGCCCTCTCACCGCTGGACCCAGCAGTTGTTCCAAGACGTCCAGCCAAGAAAATCCCATCGGCTTCCTATGGATGATACCCCCCCAACAACAAAAAACTCTCTCGGGAGGGGCTTGCCGATTTTGAATCGGTTTAAACCACGTGGTAAAGGTGAACATGATGTGATCCGACCTGCCACACCTGCGTCTCGTATGTACAAGTATGTGCGTGCACTTGAGAGCATCCCATTATCATCTGGGGGAAACTCAACGAAGACATATCCCGACAAATCAACACGGAGATTACAGCCATGGCAGTCAAGCCCGGGCAGACGACCCGCGTCTATCAGACGGTGCTATACATTATTTTGATCCAAATGTCACCTTCATTCGATCCAACTTGATTGGTAGATCGACCAGATTCCTGCCGTATCATCGGGGTCCCCGTAGCGACTTGGAATGAATCCTGCGACCATGCTTCATCAGCGCACGAAACGAAACGGTGGTTTAGGTGGTGGTTTTGAGTTGTTTTTTTTTTCTTTCTCGAGTCAATAAATACCACGAGCTCCTTCATTATATATACGGTGCACCATCGGTTGCATTGCAATCGTCTCGCTTGGCTGCCTCACTCTTACACGGGCCATTTCATTTGGATGACAATCACGTCCATCATTTCTTGCACTGACAGTGAGGCAAGGTGTCAGGAAGCATGGGAGTAGCACAGCGTGCCATTTGAAAGACGCCCGATGCCTTTTTTTTTTTAAGTGGTACTGCGAAAAACAAAAGCCTTGGAACTGGCACACCCTCCTCCCCCATCCCGTCCCCCCCTACACCCGTCGGGTCGACCGATTTTGCTCTTTTATTTTCGCCTCCGGCAAGGAGAACTCGGGCCTGTCAGGCAACCCACGCTGCCGAAAGCCAAACGCGTCACTCCGATGTTCCCATTTTCCTGCCCAAATTGGCGCGAAAGCATCGGACCCAGACGAGCGTGGCGAGTTCCTCGCACTGCGTGCATGTAGTGCCCTCCCCACCCACTCCCAAGCTAGTATCAGGTCGCGCGTAAAAACAGTTGGGGCTTGAACATCCTGCCCAGTTTCCTCCAGGACAGCACGGCTCTCCGTCTCCGTCCCCGTCTGCCTCTGCCTCTGCCTCTGCCTCTGCATCTGCCTCTGCCTCTGCCTCTGCCTCTGCCTCTGCCTCTGCCTCTGCCTCTGCCTCTGCCTCTGCCTCTGCCTCTGCTTCTGCTTCTGCCTCTGCTTCTGCCTCTGCTTCTGCTTCTGCCTCTGCTTCTGCCTCTGCCTCTGCCTCTGCTTCTGCCTCTGCTTCTGCTTCTGCCTCTGCTTCTGCCTCTGCCTCTGCCTCTGCCTCTGCCTCTGCCTCTGCCTCTGCCTCTGCCTCTGCCTCTGCCTCTGCCTCTGCCTCTGCCTCTGCCTCTGCCTCTGCCTCTGCCTCTGCCTCTGCCTCTGCCTCTGCCTCTGCCTCTGCCTCTGCCTCTGCCTCTGCCTCTGCCTCTGCCTCTGCCTCTGCTTCTGCCTCTGCTTCTGCCTCTGCTTCTGCCTCTGCCTCTGCCTCTGCCTCTGCCTCTGCCTCTGCTTCTGCCTCTGCTTCTGCCTCTGCTTCTGCCTCTGCCTCTGCCTCTGCCTCTGCCTCTGCCTCTGCCTCTGCCTCTGCCTCTGCTTCTGCCTCTGCTTCTGCCTCTGCCTCTGCCTCTGCCTCTGCCTCTGCCTCTGCCTCTGCCTCTGCCTCTGCCTCTGCCTCTGCCTCTGCCTCTGCCTCTGCCTCTGCCTCTGCCTCTGCCTCCGCCTCTGCCTCTGCCTCTGCCTCTGCCTCTGCCTCTGCCTCTGCCTCTGTCTCTTCCTCTGCCTCTGCCTCTGCCTCTCCTCCACCTCTGTCTCTGCCTCTGCTTCTGCCTCTGCCTCTGCCTCTGTCTGCCTCCGTCTCTCCTACTTGTCTCTCCCTCTCTCTCTCTATTTCCCCAATTCCCTATCCCCTTTCTCCACATCTATCTCTCCCCTCTCTCTATCCCTCTGTTTTCCAAAGAAAATGACCTTGATGAAAAAAAACCGTCCAGTTGAAAATGTTTGGCAACCTGAAAGTTCTGTGGTCGTGAGTTAACCTGAAAAAGTAGAAATCTAATTTGGAGTGAGGAGTTTCTTAATTGTGTTTTCCCCCTTGTTTTCCGGAGGTGAGAACCTTGTATAGTGCCAACATCTCTACTCGTGGCAAGGTCACACGGCAGGGAAGGGGGTGGCGAAGGACGTGGTTGATGATAACGGGGACGAGGATGGGGAATTGGGGAGGAGGACGAGAGGGGGGTTATAGTGGTAGGGATAATGATGGTTATTAAACCGTATATGTCGATTAGGGTGACGCCGGCGCAGGCAGCGCTCCATCGGCCGACGGTGTCCTCGTACCTTCAATCACGGGCGTCATCACGGCGGGAGCGGTCTCGAGCCAGTCTGTCGCCCGGTCTGTACAGATGAATGACGGGACGAGAGCTTATGCTGGGATTTAGACACGGGCTTGGAAAAGGCTTGGGCTCGAGCTTATAATTATTTGGGTACGGGCTCGGGCTTGTACTTTGGGCTCGGGCTCGGGCTCGGGCTCGGGCTCGGACTTGGCTTCGGGCTCGGGCTCGGACTTGGCTTCGGGCTCTGGCTCTGGCTCGGGCTCGGGCTCGGACTTGGCTTCGGGTTCGGGCTCGGGCTCGGGCTCGGACTTGGCTTCGGGCTCGGGCTCGGGCTCGGGCTCGGACTTTGCTTCGGGCTCGGGCTCGGGCATGCATTTGACCTTGGGGTCTGGCTGGGGCTTAGGCACTGGCTCTGGCTCTGGCTCTGGCTCTTGCTCTGGCCCTGGCTCTGGCAGTAGCTCTGGCCCTGGCTCTGGCTCTGGCTCTGGCTCTGACTCTGATTCTGGCTCTGGCTCTGGCTCTGGCTCTGGCTCTGGCTCTGGCTCTGGCTCTGGCTCTGGCTCTGGCTCTGGCTCTGGCTCTGGCCCTGGCTCTGGCCCTGGCCCTGGCTCTGGCTCTGGCTCTGGCACTGGCTCTAGCTCTGGCTCTGGCTCTGGCTCTGGCTCTGGCTCTGGCTCTGGCTCTTGCTCTGGCTCTGGCTCTGGCTCTGGCTCTGGCTCTGGCTCTGGCTCTGGCTCTGGCTCTGGCTCTGGCTCTGGCTCTGGCTTTGGCTCTGGCTCTGGCTCTGGCTCTGGCTCTGGCCCTGGCTCTGGCTCTGGCTCTGGCTGTGGCTCTGGCTTGTACTCGGACTCGTGCTCGGGCTTTGGCTCTACTTTTAAAACCCGTTATTACATCACATGTATAGGAGCACTCATAGGTAAGCAAGGGAACAAACCTTCACCGATGAATTTTCAGGGTTTGTATGATGGGGACGACCCCAAAGGCAGGGCCTGATCTATAAAAAAAATCGTTAAAAACAGGTCTCTGGAAAACCTCGAAGTAGCCCCCCCCCCCCCGTTGGAATCATAAAAATGACTGGACCAGATGTGCGTCTTCTTTTTTTCCCCTACCTCGCTCGGTTCATTGAATCGGCGCCGGGACTCTTCCGACCGTACCACGGCCAACCCGCTCTCATAAGCGAGGAGCCTTCCTCTGGCCAAGCCCTTGAGACAAGGAGATTACCGTTTCCCAAAGATCCTTACAAATGACGGATTTCGAAGAGCGGGCGGCGGGGCGGGGGGGGGGGTTGGAGCGGGTAGGAGGAGGAAGATGAGAGGGGAAGATTGTCCGAGGAATTAAAGACGATTCGTCCGCGAACAGATTAAATCAATCCCGAATGGCTCCATTAGGGCAAGGGCAAGACGCAGAGGAATTGGAACGCATTGTAAACAGCAAAGCTGAAAACAAAATTTATATTTGTAACAGTTTGAAAGTTCCAGTGATTGATGAATTCTCGGGAGGTTTTTCTTTTTTTAGAAAAACAAAATCGGAAGAAATCCCCATGGACGAGGCATTCGTGATTAGTTTTTTTCTGGCAGGCCTGTAAATAATGGCGAATACAACCCCTTATATACCTGTCTTTCTTAAGTAAAGTTTTGAACGGTCGCTGCACCGTTCGGACGGCGAATAGTTCAACGACATTAAGAACGATGGCACGACCCAGTGAACCAGTGAACACTCTCTTCCCCCCCTCCTCCCCACCTCCTCCACATGCCTGGCCCCATACCCACCCCAACCCCCCCCCTCATCCTGCCCCGCCATTATTCTGAAATTCCCCCTGGCCGCCCGTCGCAAAGATTGTGTATTGACCTAACGGGCGCGGTGTCATTAATTGGCAAGATACAACGGTCCCTTTCGTGTCACCCCCCCCCTCCCGCGGGAGCTTCGGGATTCGAATTGTGACTTGTATTTGTCCTTCATTCATCCTTGTCCCCAAAGGACGTGTGCTTTGGGCGCGCAGGCTGTGGGTCCTTTTGTAGCTTTTCAACTAGAAGGAGAGAGGGGGGAGAGAGAGAGAGAGAGAGAGAGAGAGAGAGAGAGAGAGAGAGAGAGAGAGAGAGAGAGAGAGAGAGAGGGAGGGAGAGAGAGAGAGAGAGAGAGGGAGAGAGAGAGAGGGGAGGAGATAGGGGAAAGGAGGGAGATTGAGAGAGAGGGGAGAGAGAGAGAGAGAGAGAGAGGATGGGAAAGAGAGAGAGAGAAGGGAGAGAGAGGGAGAGAGAGCGAGAGGGGGGAGAGAGAGAGGTGGTGGGGGGAGAGAAAAGCAACAATGTAGAACTGACCATCCCCGCCAACTTCATAACGGGAAAATACCCCGAGTCGATGAAAAGAAGGGGGAGAAAAAAAGGGATGATGATGGTAAGGGGAGGGAGGATGAAGAGAGAAAGAGAGTGAGGGGGGGGGGAGGGTTCAAAAATCAAACCTCGCTAGAATCAGCCGGCAGGGGCGGACGGCGACCATATGGAAACTAGGCGAGTTTAGTATTCATGAACAATATCGCAGGATGTAGACGAAAGCCTCTTCAAAAGTCCCCTCTGTTTGTGTTGTAACATCCCCCGGGTTCTCAGCAAATTCATGCCGGCAAATGTTCTTCTCTCTTTTTTTTTTTATTCGGGTCTTTTTTCCCCTCCTCTCTCTCTCTCCCATCTCTCTCTCTCCCTCTCCCTCTTTCGCCCGTGAAGGATCAGACGACTGTTTGATGCTGCAACCAGTAGCATCGAGAATCGATAGAATCATGCAAAATGGTACTGAGATAGGTTTTTTTTTTACAACCCTCAAAGAAAGTTGGATCTTTCTCAAAGGATTTCTGCCTTCGCCCCAGCCCTCTACCGTTTCGAGTTGCGAATTGCATTTCCGTTAATGCTGTAGTCAGCAGCCAGTTGGCAACATTCCTGTCTATATTACTCATGCTCGTTTGTTGGACTGTCTGCTTCCTCGATATCGGTCGAGATTTGGCGAAATCGTCGCGGTGTAACGCGACAGCTCCGTTCAGAGAAATACACCGTGATTTATAAGACGTTCCGGCCAGTAAGTTCTGGCCGTCATCTACTGATGACGGCCAGAGCTTACTGGCCGGAATGTCGAGTTCCTTTCAGAAACCATACCTCTTTTTTAAAGAGACCTTAATATCATACATGCCGTCACCGTAAACCCTCCTATACTGTTATCCCGTGATTTTCTGCTTCGGATCAATTATTTGTTTAGCTCGATCGAGCTTGCGCGCAGAACAGCGTGTGATACGAGCTACGACGCTAACCTCCATAGGGCTTTTCACACTACGAAAAATATCCGTGTTGGACGCGGGTCGGATCCGTGTCCACTAGACTGAGTTTGTTCACACAATACGATTTCAACACGGCGTCGACCCGTGTAGAGCGCTCGACACTACGTGTTGAAACCAACCCTACTCGGGAGGTGGGTTGAGAGCGGTCGACCCGTGTTGAGAAGTCCGACACGTGTTGAAAGCCGTAGTGTGAACGTCTCTGGGTTGAGTTCGACCCGTGTAACGTAACGGCCGAGTGCATGTGTGGCAGCACCACACTGTAGTTACGTGGCACTATAGGGTCTATCCACGTTGAAAGCGCGATACCGTGTGTAGTGTGAAACGATCGCGCAATACACGGGTCGAAACGTTACACGTGTCGAGTAAATGCCGGTGTTGCGACGAGCAGTGTGACAACGGAGCGAGAGTGACCCGTGTTGAAAGTGAGCCGTGTTCGACACGGGTCGGACCCGTGTAGATTACGGCACGGATCGGACGTTCATAGTGTGAAAAGGCCCTATGATGTTCCTGTTCCAGCAAACCTGGTGATCAATCTTATATACGCGGACTCGAAGCAGCAAAGCACGTGCACATTCATGTGTCTTTTTGTTTTATCCTAATGCTGGAAGCAGGGAAGACTTATCGGTATACTGGCGTGCAGGAAACTGCATAATTGCAGCCCGTCTAAACTGCTTCTTTTCTCGCTCCCAAAATAAACAATGCGAGTGACGGCTGGTGGTGAGAATGTTGCTTCCATGGTTGGTCGCATCGTCGAGATCTGCCTTGTCAGATCGAGAGACGAGAAGATTCCTCCTGTCTGTAGACATCCCGACGACACAATATCCATTTTGTTATTTCTAGGGTCAATTTAGGTGCAGGTTTGGGATCGAAGCCCCCCCCCCCCAAAAAAAAAAAAAAAAAAAAAAATTCCGAGAACGAGATCCTGCCACGAGAGAACCTTTCAACTATTCCCTGGCGATATAGGTTAATCGAACAGCACCGCCATAGTAATAGATATGTGCGCACTGACTTTCCCCACGTTTTACTTACATGGTTAGGAGCAGAGATTAATGTATATTATTGAGTTTTGCGGTGTCATTTTACTTCGCAAAGTAGGGCACGATACTTCATGAATATCTGTGTGCGGATTACAAATCGAGGTGAAATCTCTACACCGCCGTATACGCCCGCATACGCCACACACGCGCAGTCAAAGACCGTGGGGACGGCATGCCCTTTTTTTTGTCCATATTCAGTGGTATACAGACCCACTACTTTGAACGTTACACACGGTCGCGCTAGTGACGGGACGAGTTTTCAGACACGAAACAGTCGTCGGCCCGCCTGCCTGGTCGGAGTCGCTGAACTCTTTCCTCCGTCGCGTGTGCGTCCGTCCTCCGCCTCCTCCTCCTCTGTACCGTCCCGGGAGAGAAGCAACAGTTCCAACGCCGTCCAACTAAACAAGCTCTCTGATTTGCACCCCCCCCCCTCCCCTCTCCCGTCCCTTGATTTCAAACGGACAGGAATAGGCACCCCCCCCCATACACACACGCACCCACGCACACAAAAAGGACTCGCAATACTCATCCCCCTCGTGAAAATAATAACATTTACCAAACGCACGAAAATTTACGACAAAAGAGGGGGGGAGACTAATAAAAAAGCAATATCAAAAAAACAACACACGAGGGAGAATCGACAGAAAGGCCCGAACCCGTCGGATTAGACCATTAGCGTGCGGACGGGACACGTCAGTGGGGAGAACAATCGCCGATACCCCGAGGACAGAGCCAGGCAATTGGGAGGATTTCTCCATGCACCTTAATTGCAGTGTAGCTCGTTTTTGATTTGGTGGTGTGCATTGTAGCCCAAAGCTAGTCTCGTTTAGGCGTGTCCCCTCCCCTCTTCCCTCCACTCTCCTCCACCCCCCTCTCTCTAGCTCTGTTTCCCTCTTGCTGTCGCTTCCTCGCTACCCTAAGTTTTTCTCCCCTGTCTGTGTCTCCCGCACTGTTGTTGTTGTGTCTGTCAGCCTGCTTGTTTGTCTATCTGTCATGTCTCTTTCTCTGTCTTTGGCTACTTCTGACTGTCTGTATGTGTATGTCTTTGTTTGTATGTCGGTCTCATGTCTGTATGGTTTTTCTCTGTCTCTCTCTGTGTCTATCTGTTTCACTGGCTCTGTCTCTTCCTAACCTCTCTCCCCTCTCCCCTTCTCTCCCTACATCTACTTCTCGTTTGCCCTGCCTCTTTCTCTGTCTTTGTCTCTGTCTCTGTATCCGTCTCCGTCTCTGTCTCTGTCTCTGTCTCTGTCTCTGTTTCTGTTTCTGTTTCTGTCCCTGTCTCTCTCACTATCACTGCCTCTGTCTCTGTCCCTGTTTCTGTCTCTGCTCCTGCCTCTGTCTCTGTCTCTGTCTCTGTCTCTGTCCCTGTCTCTCTCACTGCCCCTGTCTCTGTCCCTGTCTCGTACTGACTCTGTCTCTGTCTCTGTCCCTGTCTCTCTCACTGTCTCTGCCTCTGTCTCTGTTTCTGCCTCTGCCTCTGCCTCTGCCTAGGCCTCTGCCTCTGCCTCTGTCTCTCCACTGCCTCTGCCTCTGCCTCTGCCTCTGCCTCTGCCTCTGTTCCTGTCTCTCTCACTGCCCCTGTCTCTGTCCCTGTCTCTGTCTCTGTCCCTGTCTCTCTCACTGCCCCTGTCTCTGTCCCTGTCTCGTACTGACTCTGTCTCTGTCTCTGTCCCTGTCTCTCTCACTGTCTCTGCCTCTGTCTCTGTTTCTGCCTCTGCCTCTGCCTCTGCCTAGGCCTCTGCCTCTGCCTCTGTCTCTCCACTGCCTCTGCCTCTGTCTCTGTCTCTGTCTCTGTCCCTGTCTCTCTCACTGCCCCTGTCTCTGTCCCTGTCTCGTACTGACTCTGTCTCTGTCTCTGTCCCTGTCTCTCTCACTGTCTCTGCCTCTGTCTCTGTTTCTGCCTCTGCCTCTGCCTCTGCCTAGGCCTCTGCCTCTGCCTCTGTCTCTCCACTGCCTCTGCCTCTGCCTCTGCCTCTGCCTCTGCCTCTGCCTCTGCCTCTGCCTCTGCCTCTGCCTCTGCCTCTGCCTCTGCCTCTGCCTCTGCCTCTGCCTCTGCCTCTTCCTCTACCTCTGCCTCTGCCTCTGCCTCTGCCTCTGCCTCTGCCTCTGCCTCTGCCTCTGCCTCTGCCTCTGCCTCTGCCTCTGCCTCTGCCTCTACCTCTGACCCTGCTCCTGCCTTTCTCCCCCCCCCCCTTTCCCTCTGTCTATGTCTCTCCCCGCGGTACCCTGTCTATTATGAATAATGCGCTGGTGGACGGTACCAACAATTGACAGACTCGAGTCCACCGGGAGAATCCAAGCATGTTCTTGTTCATACGGGGTCCTTGCCC
>OX465113.1:3408135-3443759 GCA_949987565.1 Luidia sarsii
CTTGTCCCCCTGCGTTTTTTTACCCGAGCCACCGTCTCCATCACCCACCTCCTCCACCTTCGAACAGTCCCACCTCCGCTCCCCCGGGTGTATAGAGCAGGTCCGATTCAAGCACGGGCAACCTTGGATCGCGGGATGGCTAAGCGAAGGAGGAAGATGGGAGTGTGTGGGGGGGGGGGAGAGAAGGGAAGATTGCAGCCATGAGATGTCTGGTGGAACACTGGGAGTGTGAGTCCCGGGTGAACTCAACTGTCAGTCTCGCGCCGTTAAGGTCCTCAAGAAGGTTCCTCTCGGAGAACACTGCGCCGTCCCCCCACCCCCCCCCCCGCTCTTAATTTTTTCTTATTTTTGTTTTGACTTTGGTAAGTTTCTTTTTTTTTCTGCGCCTCTTTAAGATTGCTCCCCACGCCAGCTGTGCACGTAATCCATTTAGGCGCCGCGCGTTAGGCGGCTGTTGCGCGCGCACCGTCACTTCGTCCGATAGCCGATCGCGGCGTCCCTTTCCCCGACCCTGCGTAACAATCCGCGGCACACTGCTTTGCACGTCCGTCGTCTAAAAACCAACCATTAAGGTTATACCAACCAAGGCCCAATACAACGTTGGGAAGATCGGAACACATCGATGCCCACCGATTTCCTTCTAACTTACACAGTTTGTAGATGGTCGTGATAGAATCCTCATGTTGAAATCTTACGGTCTGGAAAGATGTGCTTTTCGAGATATTTTCACTCAAACATTGACAAATATAGTTTATTACTCGCGAGTAATACACTATTTCTTACAATACAGAACGGTGCGAAAACGGTTGTTTTGCCTTTTTCAACTTCCTCAGATTACCATTTGAGCTAAAACGTTCGCAGGATTTATTGTGTGTATGTGTGTGTGGAAATGTCTAATTGTTTAACACACAAACTGTGACAATCTTTTGACTTTTATCAAATGTTGTATAGGGCTTTTAAACGACAAACTTGTTGGTGATATATCTGCAACGGTATACTGTGCAGCCCTGCAATCGATGGCGTCTAACATTTCACAGCGTCTGCAGCTCCATCGATATTAGATGGAATAATTTATGATGAGTTTAGTCATTGTCATTGTGGCCGGCTCTGGTTGATTCACCCTGAGACAATCACTGGATGCCCTCGTATGAATTGGGTTCTGGGATTACTGCTCACGTGTTCATACAGAGCGCACATTTCCGACGGTCAGAGCTCAGCGAGATGAAATAGGCCTTGAGAATGCGAGGCCGAGAGAGTCGGAGAGAGAGAGAGAGAGGGGGGAGTCAGATAGAGAGCTAGATACGGGGAAAGAGGGGGAGAGAGAACGAGAAAGAGATAGGGAGAGACAGAGGGAGAGTCAGAAAGGGAGATAGCGAAAGAGAGGAGAGAGGGAGAAAGGGAGAGAGAGACAGGAAGGGAGATAGCGAAAGAGAGGAGAGAGGGAGAAAGGGAGAAAGGGGAGAAAGAGAAAGAGAAAGGTAGGGAGAGACAGAGGGGGAAGAGAAATATAAAGATATATGGAGAGACAGAGTGAGAGAGATAGAGAGAAACAGAGTGAGAGAGCGAAAAAGAGGTAGTAGAAAGAGAAAGAGAGGAGAGAGAGGGAGAAAGGGAACGAGGGAGATAGGGAGAGAGAAAAAAGATAGAGAGGATGAGAGGAGGAGAACAAGAAAGAGATATAGGGAGAGAGAGAGAAGAGAAGGAGAGGTGAGGAGATAGAGAGGTGAGAGGCAGAGAAGGAGGAGGGGAGGGAGGGGGCGTAGAGAGAGGGGGGAGAAGAGAGAGAGAACACAGCGGCATTTACGCTTCATAAATTATTGTAACCAGATACTGAAGCGATACAGCGATATCACAAACCGCGAGCAGTGCGAGTGGGCCATTACGGGGCGGCTACATGCAAAAACATCATCCTGATGTATTCACCAAGGCAACCCGCACGTGTAGCCTGCAGGGATCGGACCGTCACTCAGGCCACGGCGCCCGCAAATCTTTTATCTTCGAGCACGATTCCTTTTGGCTGTGTATTTTCCTTATTGAACGGCTATCTGGCCGTCTCTGCTTGCCTCTGTCTCTCTGACTATCTGCCTCTCTGTCTCTCTCTCTCTCTGTCATTGTTTTTTTTTTCTGTCTTATGTCTTATGTCTTATGTCTTTCTGTCTTTCTGTCTTTCTGTCTTTCTGACTTTCTGTCTTTCTGTCTTTCTGTCTTTCTGTCTTTCTGTCTTTCTGTCTTTCTGTCTTTCTGTCTTTCTGTCTTTCTGTCTTTTTGTCTTTCTGTCTTTCTGTCTTTCTGTCTTTCTGTCCTTCTGTCTTTCTGTCTTTCTGTCTTTCTGTCTTTCTGTCTCCGTCTTTCTGTCTCCGTCTTTCTGTCTCTTTCTGTTTCTCTCTCCCTCCCTCCCTCCCTCCCTCCCTCCCTCTCTTTCTCTCTCTCTCCCTCTCTCTCACTTCTTTCTCTCTCTCTCCCTCTCTCTATCTCTCTTTCTATCTCTCTCTCTCCTCTGCCCTCTCTCCCCCTCTCTCTCTCCCCTCCCTTTCCCTCCTCTCGCCTCTCTCCTCTCTTTCTATCTCTCTCTACCTCTGCCCTCTGCCTCTCCCCCCTCCCTCCTCTCTCTCTCTCTCTCTATCTCTCTCTCTCTCTCTTCCGTGAATTCTGGCTCGCGGTGTGAGTGCGACGGCAGCGCCTGCGTGAGTGAGCTGCGGATTATCGTCTTCACTGCTGGTGTTTTTGTTTCGCTCCGTGGATCGACACACCGATGACTTTCGTGGTTCGTCCGCGAATCCCCTCTCCTCTGTGTGTGCGCGCATCTCTATGTGTTTATCGGATCCCCACGAGAGCCGGGATGAAGAGAAGTCGCAAGAGACTGACGGCATCCGGTACAGCGACGTACAATGAGTCAGCAATGTCACAAGGTTTTTGCTTCACTCGGGAGAAATCCGATCAAAAGACCCAACATTCAACAGCGCCCCACTTCCGGGCCACTGCCTCAAAACTTGCATAAACCTCCAAACCTTCCGCTGGCTAATAATGGCTTATGACTGGCGTCTATACTGTACGTGAGATGTACATGTGCGTGGTCACGTAGTAAGGCCATGCGACGATTATCATGTCGCCATTAGATTTTGACTCGCTTCCATCATAGCTATCTGAAATATCGAATAGTTAAAATCACACTGTACCAAACAGCAAAGTTATGTTCTACAGAAAATTGATAAAACTGGTCTTGTTGAATTTCTGAATCATTACACTCACAGCCCAATCTATAGCTACGCTAATTTTGTTGGTAGATTTAATATGAGACGCTCACCATAATATACTCTTTCGTTTCCGTTCATGGAACAAGTTTACGAGTTGTGCAAGGCGCTACGACCGCCTAATCCACGCAGGGTCGCAGTCAGTGGGGTCAGGGGTCACCTTGGTAATTGGGGTTAAGACCTCTTGGTGGCAGCAGACACCCCTGCGTCATATTTATCGGTGCAGCACACTAAATCAATCCAAGATGGCTCCGTCGAGCTGATTACAATAAAGTGTGCATGCATGGGTCCGCGGCTTGTTTTGGGAGTGTAATCAACAGATATATGTGACTCGGCACATCATAATGAGGAATAACCCCCACTTTTGAGATTTTGAGATTTTCTAATGATGTGAAAGAGTGTACCATTAGCTTTCAAATGGTATCAATTTTTTTCAAATACATTAACTTTCCGAAAATACACACAAAAAGAAAATTGATTTTTAATCGAATTGAGAAGATACTTTGACTTTAGGCGTTGTTTACTCGAAAAGTGTTTTGGTGGGATATTCCTCATGTCGCTGTGCTGGGTCACATATTTCAGAATACGTGAAGCTCAAGACAATCCGGGCGTTCAATGCCCAATTGCATGTGTAAGGAGTGCAAAGAAGGGTCTCATCTGGAACATGCGAGGTTTTAAATGTGGCCCTATTTGGCTGTAGAAATGGAGGGGTCCTTCCCAAAATCCTTACCGAATAACGGCTTGTGTGCGGCTACACATTTTGGGGTGATTGTTTAGGATAATTAGCAAAACAAATCCAATCGAAATCCAATCAAACATTTTAAAGAAAATGAGAGAAGAAGGTCCAATCTACATTGTGGAGTATAATTGCAAGACCTGGGAAACGTTTGGGTGTAGCAATCGTGGCTCTGAAAGGGAGCTCGATTTAGTGGTCTGCAGCCTTATGACAACGCGTCACAAAATGGCTGCCGCCTCCTCCCCCAAAAAACTGATACATAATGCACAGTGTATTTGAGGAGAGCAGACTGTATCACCCCAGGATCACATAATGCAAAGGCAATTGAGCCAGAGGGTTACTGATCTACTCTCTTTTTTTTATCCATCAAACTTCCAGTGGTGCCGTTTACAAGTGCCTCCGACCGGTCGCAATTTTTTTTTTTTTCGTCTTGCCATTTTTTTTTTTTTTTTAACAGGCGAGCTGGGTGTCGTTCATTTTTGGCGCCTGTGAACGAACTCTCCGGCACCGGGCAGAACCACAAAAAAAAAAGCAATTCGTTCGGCTCGGTGGATTTGACACGATTGGACCGCCAAGGGGGATGGGGGTAGTTTTTGGTGCGCGGGTTCCTTCCTGGCGCACGCCCTCTCATTGGTCCCCAAGGGGCGTTCGAGGTTGCAACAATTGCAGAATTGCGCGTAGACCTCGACTATCAAAAGGAGACCCAACTCGGGCGTATACCGGTACCCGTAGACACGCGAGGGAAGTCCGGTCAGCTCATCCATCGTGGGTAACTCACTCGCTCCTGTCCCGGACGACTGTATACAAGACTAATGGTGTTTGATATTCAATTAACACGGTGGGTCCCTCATCCCCCGTCTCCTCATCCCTCCCCCTGCCCTGTCTGAGCGCAGCTGGTGCGAGGTAATAAGACACCGTCACCTCTTCAACCTCTTCCATTGACGGGACGTTGCCGTTGGGGGCGGGGTGGGGGTGGGAAGGAGAGAACCGTGCCGCAATACCCGAGGGGAATAGCGGTCCTGCCCTGCCCTGCCCTGCCCTGCCATGCCCTGCCTAGCCCGTCTACCGACGGCACTCACGCACGCCCGGGTCGTGCATATAATGAATAGCGGGCATGGATGTTGATTGAGCGTTCTTCGATCAGGGTTAAAATCAGCGGCACCTCCGGGTCGCGTCCCACTGACATCGTTCTTCTCCTCTGGCTTACTTCTAGGCCAGCACCCGCCGATGAAAGAGGGAGGGAGGGAGAGAGAGAAAGAGACGAAATCTTACCAATCCGTGCCGTTCAACTAGTCGCCGTGCACGTTAAAAGGAGCTCGCTCCGAAGACACGTCACCCGCAATGCGATTACTTTCTTGGGAGAACAATTGTGACCCGGCACAGCATAATGAGGAATAAACCCACTTTTGAGATTTTGAGGTTTTCTAATGATGTAAAAGAGTATACCATTAGCTTTTAAATGATATCAAAATATAATATCCTCTAATACTTAAAATTTCCGAAAATAAAAACAAAGAAAATTGATTTGTGATCGAATTGGGAAGATACTTTAACTTCAGGCGTTGTTTACTCAAAAAGTGTTTTGGTGGGATATTCCTCATGTCGTTGTGCCGGGTCACAATTGGGTCGCGGGCCGTGATTCAGTTGCACAGTGACCAGCTATTTGACACTCCATGGTTTGGATCGTAGGGTACATACCGAACACGTTGTCTCCTTTGCTCTTCATTCGCATCCCTTTTATCGGAGATTTCTAAAAGCCCCCAAATTACATATTCCGTAAACACAGTGCTACACCTGCAACCCTACACCTGCAACCCCGTCAAGTGATCTGGTATATACCTCGTGTTCACCAGTCGCGGTGGAGGGATTTGTTTGCGAGCTCTAAAGTGAGCCTATTATGTAATACCGATTTCCGTCCGTCCGTCCGTCCGTCCGTCCGTCAGTCTGGGCGATCCATCCGTCCGTCCGACCGGCCGTCCGCATTCAGATGTTATCCATTGTTTCATCCTGAAGAAAATTATCTTTTTCGGTGCTTCTTTCTTTTCTGGGGGGGGGGGGACATATAAAATCTCATCTCTACAACCTCCAATTACATACTCCTAAAATTGATTATCTTGATCAGGAAATTTCAAAATTTAGTGGGCCTGACGTTTCGATCCTAGCAGGACCTTTCTCTTGATAAGGAAAGACAATTTAAAAATGTTACCGTTTTTAATAACTATGTTGACATTGTACATGTATTCCGTACTTTACCGGTAGATGTAATGTGTGTCTACATTCATGGCCGACACATTTTGATAATAATTTTTCATCTATTCCCATAAATTATTATTGGAAACTATCTCCACAACCACACTGCCAAAAAACAGAAATGTCCACAGATTTACATGAAACGAATACAGTTTGAAGATGGTTATAGTAGAAACCTCGCACTGAAATATTTCTTCCTAAAATGTTTTATTTTGGGAGAAAAGAGTAAAACAAAATCATTTACGTCTAATCAAGATCTAAGCTAGGTTTCGGAACAGTACGGCGTTGAATGCTGCATTTTCGCGAAACAAATGAAGCGGTTTTTACGATTTTCTCGAGACTCGGTTGGCGGATTGAGCTGAAATTTTCACAGGTGTGCTATTGCATGCTATTCTTTTGACCTCGACCAATGTTGTGCAGGGGCTTTAAGCACCTGACGCTATTGTGTAACCACATAACACGAGGAGCATTATGTACAGGCATCGAAAGAGAAAAAACAACTCTGAGAAAACAAAAATACTGCGAGAAAATACAGGGTCCCTCGAATGTGAGACATGGCATTAGGCCGACATTAGCATATTATGTATGGCGAATGCACTGTGCGTTTCTGATTGCCTTTAACGGGCCTTCCCCCCCCCCACACTTTATTTCTTGAGGGGGGAGGAGGGGAGAAGCAGAAGGGGTTAGAGGAAATATTAGCCCGATGCATTGTTTTTGACGACAGCGAGCGCGGAAATGACTCTGTCGCCCGGCGCTCGCCCAATTTACGCCGTCGGTTAATCAAGAGGGATGTTCGCCCCGAGATGCGGGGTGTGAGTAGCTGGCGGTTGAGGGTGATGGTGGTCGGGGGGGGGGGGGTTGATGGGAGATGTGCCCGGCTGATGGTGGTCGGGACGACCCACCCCCCTCCATCCGCGTATTATTGCGGAGGAGAGCCCCCGGACGACTCGTTGGCAGGGACCGGCAGATTTATAGCCGAGACGACGGCAACTAGAACCGGCTGCATCGTCCGCCTCGTCCCGTCTCCGACCGCGCGTATGTATACACCGGGACTGCCCGGCCGGCTGTGCGCTCTATTCCCATTTTCGCCTCCTCTGTACAGAGGTGACAGATCCGATCAGGACCCAATTTCATAGAGCTGCTTAAGGATGGGAAATCTGCTAAGCGTGAAAAGTCTTCCCCGCGTAAACTGGATTACAAAGCATTTTGATATCAATTGGTTCTGACTGTTCTTTGCTCAGCATCCAACAACATCCAGTGAAGTTTGGGTCGGCAAATTCATCTTGTGAATCATGACGCTTTTGCACCTCCCGCACAGGACACACACTGTATACCGCATTTTACCACAGTGCCCACAGGGGTGTAGGCTCACATTACCACAGGACACCACAAAAACCCCGCTGTGGAATGTCCTGGTGCATGGCCCTTCTCCTCCCACAGGAAAAAAACATGGGGTGTAGGCTCACATAAAACAGGACACCACAGAAAAACCCGCTGTGGAATGTCCTGGTGCATGGGCCTTATCCACCCACAGGAAAAACCATGTGTGGTTAATATTGTGGTTTCAATGCCGGTTTATAGCAACGTTGGGTACTTAATTAAGCGGCTCTATGGAAGCGGCCCCTCCTGCAGATTTCACGAATAACTTCAAATGCTGCGAACGCAACATTTTCTAGCGTAACTTACGCCACACTGTGCTGCCTTTGCTGAATATTGCTAAAAAGAGCCGTTGTGGAGTAAGATTTGTTTTGACCACCAACATGTGTACGTTACGTAACTCACGCAATTTTTTCTCTTGAAATCGGTTGCTCTTCGATTATGGGTGTAGGAGGGGGGGGGAACAGGAACACATCCTTTTATCTGAAAAAAAAACGAGAACCGATTTGTGTCCCGGGACCGCCATTTTCTCGAGAGTCATCTTGGAGAAATACAACATATTTAGAAGGGAAAACAAATATGTAACGCCCTGAAAATACGCGGAAACCCGTTTTCAATTTCGAACTTCTGATTAAAATGATACACCCATTATTTTTATCAATCGAAAGTGTCCCAGCTAGAAATATCGCAGGAGTTTGATTAGGAGGTAGATTTTGGGGTTTTGTAGATATATATATATAAACATATACAATTCATAAAAATATTTCAGGCAGAATTTAAGATTTCTTAAAATCGTTTTGCTTGGTATTTCAGATTGATTGTACGGTACTCGGTTGCGCTTTCCGTTTGACAATTTCATCTCGTCTTTTTGGAGGGTATTTCTGGGGGTTGTCGACGAGATGTAAACAAAAACCGTGGACAATGACGAAACGCCATTCGTTTTGCTGCGTGACAAAAATTGCCAGTTTGGCGAGGTCGCCGGCAACATTCCCGCGTGCCGGGGAGATGAATAAAAGAAGGCTCTCAGAATTGGCGCTGGGGGCCGGGGGTGGGGGGGGGGTCACTCGGCCTTAAAGAAATGTAGGACCCACGGAAGACAAAAAAACAACACCCGGCCCATCAGGCGAAAGAATGCGGCTGAATGAAAATCACACGGTGTGCGGCGTGGACGTCCCGCGAACAAGAGACGAAGTAGAAGAAACAAAGAATGGACGGTTCGATCGGGAGGTTGGAAACCACCGCGCGCATTCCGACCATCTGCACGCAGTCGGGGCCGCGTTATGATATAACGGCGCACAATTATATAGGCGTGGAGGCAAGCCACGGTCCGGAAACTGGGCCAGTCACGGGAGCAGCAACAGCTGGACAGTTGTCCCCGCGGTTGGGGGCCCGGGCCGGCGGACCCCTTGCCGATGCATCGCCGCCAGGCCTCGCCCGCCGCCCAGTATACGCGAACCCTGCACACACAGGCAGGCAACCGTCTCCGCTAGCTTGAACCCCGATTTGGATACGGGACCCCTCTGCCTATACCACGATGCCTTCACGGGGCCGGGATTAACTTCCTTCACCGGGATCCACGTTCGTAGGGAAGGAGGACGGAGGGACAACAGGGAGAGTGAGGGGAAACCCGTCATCGGTAAAGGCTCCACAGCGAGGAGATGGCCAAACGGTAAATGAACATTGTTTTGTACAAGCATTAGTGTAGGGTTGTGTAAACGAATTTCCACGACGCCATGTAAGTACATCACTTTCCAGATGGAGTGCGGCTTTGATGAGAGTCGGTAACTCAGAGTTGCATGTTATCACCTCAACTTTTTTTTCTTCCACCATGCAAACCTACAAATCTTTAACTGGCGTACAGCACTGGTCTATTTTCCGTATGGGCTGGCGCAGCCGTTGGGTGATCTACCCGGCTCGACCGCGTCGTAGGACCGCGATGGGTCGGGTTTCTGGGCCCAGCTTCAGCCGTAGTCTCAGCCGCAGATTCAGCCGTAGTGTCAGCCACTGCAGTGTCAGCCGTAGTCTCAGCCGTAGTCTCAGCCGCAGATTCAGCCGTAGTGTCAGCCGCTGCAGTGTCAGCCGTAGTCTCAGCCGTAGTCTCAGCCGCGGCAGCGTCAGCCGTAGTCTCAGCCACGGCAGCGTCAGCCGTAGTCTCAGCCGCTGCAGCGTCAGCCGTAGTCTCAGCCGCAGCTGCGTCAGCCGTAGTCTCAGCCGCAGCTGCGTCAGCCGTAGTCTCAGCCGCGATAGCGTCAGCCCATGGAGGAATAAGGAGTCAGCCGTAGTCTCAGCCGCGGCTGCGTCAGCCGTAGTCTCAGCCGCGGCAGTGTCAGCCGTAGTCTCAGCCGCGATAGCGTCAGCCCATGGAGGAATAAGGAGTCAGCCGTAGTCTCAGCCGCGGCTGTGTCAGCCGTAGTCTCAGCCGCTGCTTCAGCCGGCGCGCAGCTAGCTCCACACGGTCGGGGAGAGTGGCGTGCATTTGCGAACTGGCCCTCGGGGATTGGGGAGGGGTGGCTGGTCGGCGGCGGGGGAGGAGGAGGAGGAGGAAGAGGAGGAGGAGGAGAAGGAAGAAGGATGGAGAGAGAGGAGGTTGGGTTAAATCAATGTCATTTTCCCCGTGCTGGTCCTTAGTCAGATTGCAGATAATGGCTTGTCGATAAAGGAGAGAAAGAGGGAGACAGTGCAAAGAAAAGAAGAAAAATAAGATGTACTGAGAGGGATAGTATATTCTCTTTGCCCCTTTTTTGAGCGGCGGAAATATGAATACAGTCACCCGGGGGAGAGAAAAAAGAGATAGAATCCTCGACTAAACCAGCCTTTGAGTGCTGATAAGAGAGTGGGGATAGGGGACGAGCGGGAGAGAGAGGGAGAGAGAGATTAATGGAGGGAGGTAGGGACAGAGCAAGAGAGGGGGAGATAGACGGAGAGAGGGAGAGATAGAGGGAGAGAGGGAGGTAGAGACGGAGGGAGAGATAGAGGGAGAGGGGGAGGTAGAGACAGAGGGAGAGATAGAGGGAAAGGGGGAGGTAGATACAGAGGTAGAGACAGAGGGAGAGATAGAGGGAGAGAGGGAGGTAGAGACAGAGGGAGAGATAGAGGGAGAGAGGGAGAGATAGAGGGAGAGAGGGGGTAGAGACATAGGTAGAGATAGAGGGAGGGAGGGAGAGGTAGAGAGGGAGAGAGGGAGAGATAGAGGGAGAGAGGGATATAGAGACAGAGGGAGAGATAGAGGGAGGGAGGGAGAGATATAGAGGGCGAGATAGAGGGAAAGAGAGAGGTAGAGACAGAGGAAGAGAGGGAGAGATAGAGGGAGAAAGAGAGAGAGAGGTAGAGAGAGAGGGGGAGAGGGAGAGATAGAGGGAGAGAGAGGTAGAGACAGAGGGAGAGAGGGAGAAATAGAGGGAGAGGGGGGTAAACACAGAGGGAGAGGGGGAGAGATAGATGGAGGGAAGGAGGTACAGACAGAGGGAGAGATAGATGAAGGGAAGGAGGTAGAGACAGAGGGAGAGGGAGAGATAGATGGAGGGAGGGAGGTAGAGACAGAGGGAGAGGGGGAGATAGCTGGAGGGAAAAAGGTAGAGATATAGGGAGAGGGAGAGATAGATGGACGGAAGGAGGTAGAGATATAGGGAGAGGGAGAGATAGATGGAGGGAAGGTGGTAGAGACAGAGGGAGAGGGGGAGATATCTGGAGTGAAGGAGGTAGAGAGAGGGAGATGGAGAGATATAGAGGGAGGAAGGGAGGGAGGTACATGTAGAGAGAGAGAGGGGAGATAGAGGGAGGGAGGGAGAGAGAGAGGTGTATAGAGATGTAGAGAGATGGGGAGAGAGAAAGAGAGGTATAGAGAGGGAGAGAGAGGGGAAGGCGGTATAGAGAGAGAGGGAGAGAAAGGGGAAGGAGGAAGAGAGAGGGAGAGAGAGAAAGATAGAGAAAAAGAGATTTAGAGGGAGGGGGAGAGAGCGATAGAGAGAGATAGAGAGAGGGAGAATTAAGAGAGAGATAGAGAGTGAGATATAGAGAGGGGAGAGAGATAGAGAGTGAAAGAGGGAGAGAGATAGAGAGAGAGAGGGGGGAACGGAGGAAAACAGATATAAAGATTGACATGTGACTATTTTAGACGCGGGGGCACGGGGGCAGGCAGGGAGGCAGAGAGACGGAGAGACGGGGAGACGAAGTGGGGCAGGGCGAGAGTGGACAGGAACGGAGACGGACGTTCAAATCATTTTAGGGGGGCGCCTGTGTCGTATCGGCATCGATTACGGAGCCGGGTTCGAGTGTGTGAGAGTTTCCAGTGTCCGTTCCTCCAGGGCACGCGGAAGAAAACAATTACAGATTGATCAACCAGCGCGTCCGGACAGCGACGCCAGAAAGAGACTGACTGACAGACAGACAGGCAGACAGACAGGCGGACAGACAGGCAGACAGACAGACAGGCAGACAGGCAGACAGGCAGACAGGCAGACAGGCAGACAGGCAGACAGACAGACAGGCAGGCATATAGACAGACAGACAGGCAGACAGACATGCAGACAGACAGGCATACAGGCAGACACACATATAGACAGACAGACAGACAGACAGACAGACAGACAGACAGACAGACAGACAGACAGGCAGGCAGACAGACATGCAGACAGACAGACAGACAGACAGGCAGACAGACATGCAGACAGACAGAGAGACAGGCAGACAGACATGCAGACAGACAGACAGACAGACAGGCAGACAGACATGCAGACAGACACACAGACAAACAGAGAGGAAGGAAAAGAGAATTAGATGTAGTTTATAAAAAGAAAATGGTGCCGCGTGAATTTATGTGAGGGATGGCCGAGGAGGAGGGGGCGAGTCGGGGCCGGCGCTGCGGTCCGCGGTGGTGCGGGACAAATGGACGGACATGCCGGTGGATGTGCTTTTTCACGTCCCCCTGCCTCTCTCGACCGACACTCCCTCCCCCTCACCCTCTTCCCTTTACACCAAAACCAACAAACCTTTCAACCGGAGACCCCTTTCCCTAAATCAGGATCAGGCGCCGGCTGTCCCTCCCTTTCTTTCTGTCATTCTTGAGGGGTTTTTTGTTCTTAAAGGACGAAGTACTGGACAAGGGAGGCCTTTAGCATGAAGTTCGCTTTTGAAGATTGCACTTTTTGTTTTTCATTTTTCGAAGCAGAGAGCCCAGTGCGTGGGTTTTGGGCTTTGTTGGACACCGGGAATGAGGCTGGAGCCGGGTTTTGTAATTTCAAATAAATAGGAGCCCAAGATGTTGCCAGCTATAAGGCTGCATCCAGACGTGCCGACGTGCCGGCGTTTTCTCGGAAAGATTTTGCTTTTAATATCTTCGCCGCAAAAGGGTGGATAAAAATCCTAAAACCCCAAATTAGACCACCAATATTGTAATGCAGACAATATCCGTGGTCTGACACAACCACTTGACGAAAGAAGAAAAAGACGGACCAACAGTTTTCCCCAAATTCATGACTTAGTGACGTGTATACGCGGTGACACCATGTAGCAGAGTGTGGCTCTGAAAAGAGCCGGTAACTCACACGTTTCGCGGGTAGTGTGTACTCTGCCCGTCGTCTGGAGACTGCTGGATTCGAAGAAAAGTGCCACTGCATGGTGGCACAGCCATCCTTCTACTGAGTATTTCCACCACGCAGACCTTCAAGTCTTATCTGACGTGCATGTGTTAACTAGATAACTGTCCTCAGTGTGTCGCATGCACTTCACTATTCCTATAATTATAATACAAACGCGCCATACATACGCGCCACAAAATCTTGATATCATTTTGAAGAAAACTGTAACTCCATCTGTTCGGCAAGCGGTTGCTCCAGACCATGGATATTGTCTACTTGACAATTTGTGGTCTAATTTGGGGTTTATATTTGTTATGATCACTTTTACAGTGAGGCCATTAAACTAATAAAGTCTTACCGTTTTCTTTTTTGGTTTTCGTCGTAACCGATCAAAGTCATGGCAACCTAATGGAAACGGTTTTACTGGTACATGGGGTAGTCGTCCCAGCCTCCCGCCAGGCTAGTGCGCCTATAACAACCCCCTCCCTTCCACGATGTCTTGCCGTTCGTCGGTGGGAACTCATGGTCTGTGGGAAATAAAAAGCTGAAATCGGGTCCTTTTTTCCCTCCCAAAACACCGGCCAGGCCAATAGGCTTTGTCTCTGTCATCCCGCAGCTGAAAACATAGGTGGGGATTTTTTTTTTCCTCGAAATGCTATTTTGGGGAGTCTTTTCCCTTTTTTTTTTCTTTTCTTTTTTTTTCAAAGCGGAGATCCGGGAACCAAAGTTGCCTCCCGTTTTCATGCATTGTAACTTTTTTATTCTTAAAAAGGGATGATGGAAATGGCGAAAAATCCGGAGCACGAGACTAAGCAAGGGATAGGGGGGGGAGAGAAACCGCTCTTCACCGTATTTCTCGTCGCTTTGACCGTATCCGTAAAAGTACCCCCACCGCGAATCGTACGGTGGTTATTCCTCGTCACTCGACACACGTCGAGGGAACGACACCACCTCGTGTAACCCCCAACCTTCCCCCCTCCGCAACCAGACGAAAAATGGGGAAAATGTTATAATGCTATCAATCATTTATCGAAGAACAGGTGATTTTTTTTTCTTCTGGGGGCTATCAATGAAAAACCTGTCAACACCCTGTTACATTATTTGCAAATTGTGTTAGCTCTCCACCACTCTCTCTCGCTCTCTCACTCTCCCTACCCCCTCTTTCTCTCTCTCTCTCCCCCCCCCCCTCCCCCCCCCCTCTCTCTCCCCCTCCCTCTCTCCCTCTCTGCTCGGTTACAGAAAGCCTGCTAGCCGGGTGGATATTCACCTCTCTGTCGGGTACACCAGGTGCCGCTTTATTGTGTGCATCTATTAAATGTTGCACATGCTTTCAAATTACACTCTCCTGGACCAAAATACTCTTGCATGCTGAAGATATGGGTATAAGGTACATATAAAAGGCGTATGGGTTCGTACTGCGGTATTCTTGGAATGCATATTCCTTTTTAGATAGATAGATAGATTGATAGATACAACTTTATTACATTCCAAAACTGGCAAAAATACATCTCCGTGCAATCGAGACAGCAACTGGACTGAAACAGAGACGGGGAGAGAAAGAAGAGTGGAAGAGAGGGAGAGAGTACACGGAGAGAAAGAGAAAAGAGAGTGATAGAGAGAGGGAGTGAGAGGGGAAGAGAGAGAGGGGAAGAGGGAGAGAGGGGGGAGAGAGGAAGAGAAAGAGAAGGGGAGAGAGTGCACGGAGAGAAAGAGTCAAGAGAGTGATAGTGAGACAGAGGGGGAGAGAGGGAAAGAGAGAGAGGGGATGAGAGAGAGAGGGTGAGAGAGGGGAAGAAAAAGAGAGGCAGAGAGTGCACGGAGAGAAAGAGAAAAGAGAGTGATAGTGAGACAGAGGGAGAGAGAGGGGAAGAGAGAGAGGGTGAGAGAGGGGAAGAGATGGGAGAGAGAGTACACGGAGAGAACGAGAACAGACAGAATTATAGAGAGAGAGAGACATGCCCCTAGAGATGGAGAACGTCCGATACCATTATCCGATATGCCGATGAAAGTATTTGCCGAAATTTGGAATGTCCGGATATTGGGCAGGTTGTAAATGGTGTAGCCTACTTTTCCTTTCAAGCTGTTTCGAAGCTTAGGCTCTGGCTCAGGCTTCGTCTCCATCTGACAAAACCTGAAAAACCAGGTTGTGGTTTGTTTCCGAATTTGAAGGTTTGTTGGCTTGATATGTACAGAGTATTCCCCAAGAAACTGCTTGCTTTTTTTTTTTTTTAGATGCCTGTGATATTATAACGAGTAAGATAAATATGACCGAAGCCTAGCCCCGAAAACGGCCTATGCCGTAGCTATTGTTTACATGGCATCACAGAACAGGGAACTTCCATCTGCGTATAATTTTCACCTGACTAAAAAAATAGTGCCCCGTTTGTTGCCAAATGTTTGCGCTTCCTTTCGCATGTAAAACGCACGCCTTTGCGTGAGTTATTCATGCGACTCCGTGCAAACGATTGCATATGCATGAGCCGCTCTCTCTCTCTCTCTCTCTCTCTCTCTCATGGCGGCCCTCTCTGATTTCGCCAATTTATTGATGGGACTTGCTCCCGCCCTGCCCCGCGATGGCTCCGGATTAATGTCGCCATGGTAACTCGCGCCCTTTTGATGAATTTCCAGGCGCTGTCGTAAAGGCCCGCCTGCGCGCGCGAGAGAGCTATCGGCTGAGCCAAAACATAAAAACGTCTCGTGGCTGTAAGCTCGGGGCTCGCCAGTGTGCGCGGTCAACTCCTAGGGCAGACATCAATATCTGCCCAGCATTCTCCCGAAGACGAACAGAGCGTACTGTTCGAAACGTCGAGTTCCACCGGTTCTTTTCAGAACCACACACAAGATACTCACAAAAGATAATTGTGACCCGGCACAGCCACATGGGGAATATCCCACCAAAACACTTTTCGAGTAAACAACGTCTAAAGTCAAAGTATCTTAAATTTAGTGGGCCTGACGTTTCGATCCTAGCAGGACCTTTCTCAAAGGCAGAGTATCTTGTCAATTCGATTAAAAATCTATTTTCGTTTTTATTTTCATTTGCGGAAATTATTGGATTATATTTTGATATCATTTGAAAGCTAATAGTACACTCTTTCACATCATTGGAAAATCTCAAAATCTCACAGGTGGGGGTTATTCCTCATTATGATGTGCCGGGTCACAATTGTGCATGCTGTTATACCGCAAACACATTATATCTGCTATTCTTACAATGAAAACCTTCAAATCTCATTATCTGCCCCGTAACATGTTGGAGACCACGTGAACAGGGCGTGCGCTTTCATTGGCCAGTTGTCGGGTTGGGAGGAGGAGGGGGGGGGGTGGCTCAGCACGTAGCTCAATTCGCCGCACGCTGCGATTGTTTGTTTTCCGCTCGAGGCGGACAAAAAACAAAAATCAAACAGGACAGATAGGCCTATTGGTCTCACGGCCTCAAGGGCAGAAATCTCACCCAAAGATTCGACCGCGCACTGTGAGCTACGTGCCGAGCTAACGGCCTACAGAGCGACTGTGTTCTGCTCAGAAGATAGCTCTCGTGCACGCCGGCCTTCATATCGGATTTTCTGCGGAAAGGCACGGTGAGTATTTCACAAGATGGCCGCCCTTTCCTCGCCTTTCTTGGAATGGTTAAAATGTATACAGGCCTACACGTATTGCAGTGCCCCGGTAAATAGCCGCTCCGCCCTTCCTCACTCCATCACAAAATGAATATATCGAGGTGGAAGAGGGCATATTCCTTGGCATGGGACGTTAGACCACGTGGCCCGCCACCGGCTGACCCTTCTTAGGCGGCAAATTGAGCAGCTGTTTGCGTGGCGCTTCCTTTACGGTCCAAAATAGCATGCATGGACATGGGACAACACGATTTGTCATTTCTGTCCGTTGTGTTTTGCTTGGCTGCCGGTCGGGCGGTGCAGCCCGCCGTACAGATCTCCATTATAGGGTCATTGTCTTCGAGGAAGGGACGCCGGCGTAGCCGTCCTAATAGCGCTCGCGTCTGTGCTATTGTGCCGGCACGACCGTGGGCGAGGCTCGGAAACTCGTAGGTTTGAGAGCGCCAAGACAAGGCGGAACAGAGCTCTCGTCTTAACCCTCGCAGTGCTACCCATATGTAACTTGTGCGGAGATCGGGGGGGGGGGGTGTGCCAGTAATTGTGTTCAAGAAGTGCGGTATGTCGTCACCTAAAATCTCATAGTGATAGAGGTCTTTCGCGGTGGTCGATCCGAGCCGTGGGAGTTGTAACGTTAACGTCCTTAGTTATACTCTGCCTTTGAGAAAGGTCCTGCTAGGATCGAAACGTCAGGCCCACTAAATTTTCAGATTTGCGTTATTTTAGTCAGTAAGCAGTTTGCAACACTTTTTTGTATAATCACCACGTCCTTAGTTATATAACAATCGTGATGCTTGCGTTGAGGAGAATGTTATTCAATGATCCCACTCGCCCAATTACGCTGCTTGTATTTTTTTTCTTCTCAACGGGGGAATCGGGAAAAGCCCTGAGCACGCTGGGAATATTACGTCGATTAGGGCAGACCCGCATAGAGTGCGTTCCCTGTTGGTCACATTCATAGAGCTCTATAAATCAACTAGAGTGCGCACTCATCGCGTGACGCGTGCCGACAAGGGGACTGACTGCGACGCCATTACCAAAGAGGGCAAATCTATAGAGCTCTATGGAGCAAGCCATAGGCAAACTAGATAGATGATAGATTTGCAGTAACACCATGACAAACTTCCTTAGAGATGACTTGGAATTACGATAGCTTTGTTCGTTACTAAAGATAAACTAGATAGATGATAGATTTGCAGTAACACCATGACAAACTTCCTTAGAGATAAATTGGAGTTATGATAGCTTTGTTCGTTACTAAAGAACATTTCTATAGCATTTTAGTTTCACAACCTTTCGGCTATATTTTTTCCCCATTCATAGTACGCGCGATTGCTACTGACATCCGGGCACTTCGAGCCGCTGTTGCCCTCTTTGGTAATGGCGGATGCGCGTCCATGTCGGCACACGTTCGTACCGCGCGTTGTTGATAAGGGGAGTGCGCACTCTATTCATAGAGCTCTCTATATACGGTCACATCACTCATAAGTGAACGGGGTACCTACCTTCAGGGCGGGGTGGAGTTGGGAAGTAGAGATGGCTTTGGTGTCAAGCGATGTTCAGTGCAGTGCGTGGAGTTGCTCTTTCTTGAAGGCCACGATGTTTGTTTGTTTTCTCCTGGCGATTCCATTGGCCAAAGTAAGTGAAGGTCTCTGCCCAATTACTGCCGGGCTGGGGGCGCCAGCCATAACCATTCAACCAATTATTAGCACGATACTTAAACTCACCTCCCTTGAAACCTGATCCTTTTTTTTATTGAAGAGAAACTTTATATTTTATTCTCCGAAGAAGGTGTCCGAAACGGATAGGTTTGTGGTGACACATGACACAATTCTGGGCGTCGTCGGGTGTCTTAAAAGCACCTATACACAACATTGGTGAGATCGAAAAGCAGAAATGCTCACAGATTTACATGAAACTTATACAATTTGAAGATGGATATGGTAGAAACTTCTGGATATGGTAGAAACCTCTAGATATGGTAGAAACCTCTGGATATGGTAGAAACCTCTGGATATGGTAGAAACCTCTGGATATGGTAGCAACCTCTGGATATGGTAGAAACCTCTGGATATGGTAGCAACCTCTGGATATGGTAGAAACTTCTGGATATGGTAGAAACCTCTGGATATGGTAGAAACCTTTGGATATGGTAGAAACTTCTGGATATGGTAGAAACTTCTGTATATGGTAGAAACCTCTGGATATGGTAGAAACCTCTGGATATGGTAGAAACCTCTGGATATGGTAGAAACCTCTGGATATGGTAGAAACCTCTGGATATGGTAGAAACCTCTGGATATGGTAGAAACCTCTGGATATGGTAAAAACCTCTGGATATGGTAGAAACCTCTGGATGTGGTAGAAACCTCTGGATATGGTAGAAACCTTTGGATGTGGTAGAAACCTCTGGATATGATAGAAACCTCTGGATATGGTAGAGACCTCTGCCTAAAAAGCTGTATTTTGGGAGAAAATAGTAAAGAAATCGTTTACGTCTCACCCCTAGATCTAAACGATTTTTTTGGAACAATACTTTGAATGCTGCATTTTCGCGAGACAAAAGAAGTGATTTTTCACTTTTTTTTCTCGAGACTCGGTTGGCGGATTGAGCTGAAATGTTCACAGGTGTGCTATTTCATGCATATGTTGGATCAGACAACGTATTCTCTGACCTCGACCAATGTTGTGTTATCCCTTTAAAGACGGGGTCGGGCAGCGATTTTTTTTCCGTACCACATAAACGCTAGGGGCCCATTATGTTTGTGCACAAACAATTTACGGGGGGGGGGGGCAAGGGGGAGTAGAGAGGGCTACACCAGTTGAGGTTAAGCTAGGGATAGGCTTTCTGCATAGCCACTAAAGGCTTTTTGCACAGCGAATGCAACGTACGTGAACAATCTGAGACTCAATTCTTCATACTTTGTTTGTGCACAAACATATGGGCCCCATAGAGTTTATGTGGTACGAAACAAAAATTCGCGGTCGGGCAGGAAGGGCGGTGGAACCGTTAACCCGCGGCCATTTTGTTGCCGGAACTAAAGTGTCCCAGGCCATTGTCTGGCCAGGCCTGAGCGCCACGCTGCAGTCCCCTTCACGAGACCGTGCACTCAGCAACACGCCGACTAGCGAGGGGTCGAGCGACGGGACCCCGTCCCCCCGTCTCCCCCGTCTCTCCCCGTCTCCCCCCGTCTCCCCTCGTCTCCCCCCGTCTCCCCCGTCTCCCCCGTCTCTCCCCATCTCCCCCGTCTCCCCTCCCCCCGTCTCCCCCGTCTCCCCCCGTCTCCCCTCGTCTCCCCCGTCTCCCCCCGTCTCCCCTCCCGTCTCCCCCCGTCTCCCCCGTCTCCCCCGTCTTCCCCCGTCTCCCCCCGTCTCCCTCCCTTACCCCGTCTCCCCCCGTCTCTCCCCGTCTCCCCTCGTCTCCCCCGTCTCCCCGTCTCTCCCCGTCTCCCCCGTCTACCGCCGTCTCTCCCCGTCTCCCCCGTCTTCCCCGTCTCCCCCCGTCTCTCCCCGTCTCTCCCCGTCTCCCCCGTCTCTCCCCGTCTCCCCGTCTCCCCCGTCTCCCCGTCTCTCCCCGTCTCTCCCCGTCTCCCCCCGTCTTCCCCCGTCTCCCCCCGTCTCCCCCCGTCTCCCCCGTCTCCCCCGTCTCCCCCGTCTCTCCCCGTCTCCCCCGTCTCCCCCGTCTCCCCCGTCTCTCCCCGTCTCTCCCCGTCTCCCCTCGTCTCCCCCGTCTCCCCCCGTCTCTCCCCGTATCCCCCGTCTCCCCCCGTCTCTCCCCGTCTCTCCCCGTCTCCCCCGTCTCCCCCGTCTCCCCCCGTCTCCCCCCGTCTCTCCCCGTCTCTCCCCGTCTCTCCCCGTCTCTCCCCGTCTCTCCCCGTCTCCCCCGTCTCCCCCCGTCTCCCCTCGTCTCCCCTCGTCTCCCCCGTCTCCCCCCGTCTCTCCCCGTCTCCCCCGTCTCCCCCGTCTCTCCCCGTCTCCCCCGTCTCCCCCGTCTCCCCCGTCTCCCCCGTCTCCCCCGTCTCCCCCGTCTCCCCCCGTCTCCCCCCGTCTCCCCCGTCTCCCCCGTCTCTCCCCGTCTCCCCCGTCTCCCCCGTCTCCCCGTCTCCCCCGTCTCTCACCGTCTCTCACCGTCTCTCCCCGTCTCTCCCCGTCTCCCCTCGTCTCCCCCGTCTCCCCGTCTCCCCGTCTCTCCCCGTCTCCCCCGTCTACCGCCGTCTCTCCCCGTCTCTCCCCGTCTCCCCGTCTCCCCCGTCTCCCCCGTCTCTTCCCGTCTCTCTCCGTCTCCCCCCGTCTTCCCCCGTCTCCCCCCGTCTCCCCCCGTCTCCCCCGTCTCCCCCCGTCTCCCCCGTCTCTCACCGTCTCCCCCGTCTCCCCCGTCTCCCCCGTCTCCCCCCGTCTCCCCCGTCTCCCCCGTCTCCCCCGTCTCCCCCCGTCTCCCCCGTCTCTCCCGTCTCCCCCGTCTCCCCCGTCTCCCCCCGTCTCCCCCCGTCTCCCCCGTCTCTCCCGTCTCCCCCGTCTCCCCCGTCTCCCCCGTCTCCCCCCGTCTCCCCCGTCTCCCCCGTCTCCCCCCGTCTCCCCCGTCTCCCCCGTCTCCCCCGTCTCTCCCCATCTCCCCTCGTCTCCCCCGTCTCCCCTCGTCTCCCCTGTCTCCCCCCGTCTCCCCGTCTCTCTTCTCCCCCCGTCTCCCCCGTCTCCCCCCGTCTCCCCCGTCTCTCCCCATCTCCCCCGTCTCCCCCGTCTCCCCTCGTCTCCCCCGTCTCCCCCCGTCTCCCCCGTCTCCCCCCGTCTCTCCCCATCTCCCCTCGTGTCCCCTCGTCTCCCCCGTCTCCCCTCGTCTCCCCCGTCTCCCCCGTCTCTCCCCGTCTCCCCCCGTCTCCCCCCGTCTCCCCTCGTAAACCCCCGTCTCCCCCGTCTCCCCCCGTCTCCCTCGTCTCCCCCCGCCCCCCCCCCCGTCTCCCTCCCTTACCCAGTCCTCTCAAAAGGTAGCCGTCGCTCGCATTGATTCAGAACTGTCATATTTTGTTTTCATTTCCGCGTAGATCGGGCGGGATGATCGGGACGTGGTCGCGGGCAGCTCTGGAGTGGCGTTTGGAGGACGACAGAGAGAGAGAAAGAGAGAGCGAGGAGGAAAGGGCCGAAGCGGCCTTCAATATACTCAAGCCCCACCGTCAGCGGTGCAGCGGCTACCGTAGGGAGGTGAGTGGCCTCATTCTTGTTAACGCCAGGTGTGGGTGCGTATTTGATGGAGGGTAGGGGGGTGTTTAACCCGACGAGCTTCGGCACTCCCGCTCGCTATACCGCTCGTTCCACACTTGGTTTGTCTGCTCTTGTTTCGCCCGGTTAGGGGAGCGGATCTGGAGGGGAGTACCGTGCAGCGCAACCGGTAACCACCAGCTCAGCACGCCCCTAGCTTTCCTCCATCCCTCCCTTATTCCCTCCTTCCATCCCTAAACAATTCGGTACCGGACTGTACATACCGAATAAACAATGTGGTACTCAAAGGGTTAATGGGTTAAACCAAAATCTTACGGAGGGAGGGGGGGGGCGTTAGTATAAGACTTCAACTTGTGACACTTGTATGCAGAGCCCAATACACCGTGCGATCGCGAGTATGTACCAGCGAGAACGCGAGTGTGTACCAGCGAGAACGCCAGACCCAGTACAAAGTTTGCACGTGCTTCGAAGTAGCGGGCAACTTTAACATATCGAACCGCTACAGAACTGCAGCACGCAATGGACCTTGGGGGGATTTTTTTTTTGTGCCTCGATTTCCGTCGGAGGAAATCAATACGGAGAGAAAAAAAGGACCGACTGTTGTCACTCCTTTGCACCCCCTTTCAAAAGGGGGTTTATTTTAAACGCTTCGTTCGGCACGTGCCATTGGAGGCGCGAGGCAGAGGGGGGTGGGGAGGGGGTAAAGCGCCCTCTTGAGACGGTTCAGGGCCGAGCGTTGTCCCTGAATAACCCCACCTTTAACTACTGCGTATACTGCGACACCTTATTTTGAAGCCAAATAAAAGTATATATATAATATTCATTGGTCCGGTCGGTTCCTATCCATTCTGCCGCTGAGTCTGAGGCTGTCCTGCGGTGAACCCGCTCTGCCACCTGCCATACGATCTTGAAAGATTAACCCCCCGAAGAATGTGCATCAATTTGGCGTAATGCGCCCGTGTCATCCGACTGCCGAAAAGGCCTATTCATTAAATCAAGCTGGTATTGTTTTAGGTGGGGGTCGTAATTAAACTAAACGTCCGTCTCTCTCTCTGTTTATCTCTCCTCCTTCCCTTTCTCTCTCTTCCCTGCTCCCCCCCTTCTCTCTATCTCTCTACCCCCTCTTTCTTTTGCCTTCCTCTCCATCTATCACTATTTCTCTCTGTCTCTCTTCGTCTCTCTCCATTCATCTCCCTGTCTCTTTCCCTCTCTCCCCTCTCTCTCTCTCCCAGTCTTTCTTCCATCCCTCTCCATCTCTATATATCCATCTCTCCCCTCTCTATTTCACCCTTTCTTCCCTCTCTCTCTCTCTCTCTGTATTTCTCTCCGTTTCTCTCCCTCTCTCTCCCTCTCTCTGTCGCCTTTTCTTCTTTCTCTCCGTCTCTCTCCATCTCCCTCTCACTTTCACCCTTTCTTCTCTCTCTATCCGTTCATATCTCCATGTATTTCCCTCTCCTCTCCCTCTCTCTCTCCCTCCCTCTCTCTCTCTCTTTCAGCCTTTCTTATCTCTCTCCGTCTCTCTCCCTCTCCCTTTCACTCTTTATTCTCTCTCTCTCTCTCCGTCTCTCTCTCTTCGTCTCTCTGTCACCCTTTCTTTTCTCTCTCCGTCTCTCTCCGTCTCTCTCCCTCTCCCTTTCACTCTTTATTCTCTCTCTCTCCGTCTCTCTCTCTTCGTCTCTCTGTCACCCTTTCTTTTCACTCTCTCTCTCTCTATGTCTCTCTCCCTCTCTCTTTCACCCTTTCTTCACTCTCTCTCCATCTCTCCCCCTCTCTCCCCCTCTCCCCTCTCTTCTCTTCTCGTCTCTGTCTGTCTGCGTGTTTCATTCTCTCTTCTCACTCTTACTCACTCTCAACCGCCATTCGTTTAATCTGTGTCTGGATGGGCACAGGCCGACATGGGAGCAGGGACCACTACCGTGATTATCGTCAGGAATGGGTCTCTCCTCCGTCGTCGATAAGAAGCGAGCCGGGATTAGGAAAGAGGATAGTCTTAAATAAAATGGCCAGTCCCGCAACCCAGACATGGCGACACCACTTCTTTTTTTGTCTTTTCTTTTTTCCCCTTCTTTCGGGGAGGGGGGTCGGTGGAGGAGACCTGGGTGAGTGTTTGAGGTCGCTACGTTCCAAGACTTCGCATTGGACCCGCTGCCCCTTGAGCTCTGTCTCGTTTATCAGGAAGGTGGGGAGTGAGGTCGTGTAAAGTACCGTAAAGTACTCAAAGTCTCCCACCTCAACCATCCACACCCTACCACCCACACACGCGAGGAGCAGGAGGAGGAGAAGGATGAGGAGGAGGGTACGATGAAGGAGGAGGAGAAGGGCGAGGAGAAGGACGAGGAAAAGGAAGAGCAGAAGAGGAGGAGGAGGGGATGATGAAGAGAAGGAGGAGGAGAAGGATGAGGAGAAGGAGGAGCAGGTAGAGGAGGAGGAGGGGATGATGAAGAGAAGGAGGAGGAGAAGGAGGAGGGGAGCAGGAAGAGCAGGGGAAGAGGAGGAGGAGGAGGAGGGGATGATGAAGAGAAGAAGGAGGAGAAGGAGGAGAAGGGGAGGAGCAGGAAGAGGAGAAGAAGAGGAGGAGGAGGAGGGTATGATGAGGAGAAGGAGGAGGAGAGGGAGGAGGAGGAGGGGAAGAGCAGGAGGAAGAGCAGAAGAGGAGGAGGAGGAGGGTATTACGAAGAGAAGGAGGAGAAAAAGGAGGAGGAGGGGGAGGAGGAAGAGGAGGGGAAGAGGAGGAGGAGGGGAGGAGGAAGGGATGAGGAGGCGAAGGAAGAAGACGAAGACGAAGACGAGCAGGAGAAGGAGGAGGAGGAGGGGAGGATGACAGCATAATCTCCCCCAAGAAGTCGCTCCCTCGTTTTTGTCTCCCTCCCGTCAAACCCTCCCGTGACGAATTGGTGTTGGCGCCTCGGACGTCTGCTTTTGGCCGAGGTGTGTGACTGGGAATTATACATGAGGCGCGGAGGTATAACGCCTGTACGCTGGCACTGGCTGGCAGAGCCGGGACCGTTGTTGGCACAGACCTGCCCGTTTCGGTTGATTTTGACTTCATTGACTTTTCGCGGGGGGGAAAAAAAACCCCGAAGACACACAACAATTCCCCGGACGAGCCAAGCAAAATAGGTCAAACCTCTGACGTGTGCCTCTCTATAATAATAATGTAGTCACGTTAACCACTTTAATATGATTTGGCCTCATTTTGTGGTCCCGTTCGCCAAACCGGCCGGCCGCATGCATTTACTGTGACGAGGACAAAGCCTCTCTTCGCTCCGAAATTAAGGCCACTCGATGAACGGCGCAATTTCAAATCCAGAAAATCAGCAGTCCCCGGACGTTCCACGATGAAAGGAGCGAATTATATATTTTCCAACTATACTATGATATACAAATATACATGAAAAAAATTGTCTTTCATTTCCAGAGTGAATAGAGGTGAGGCTGCGCCGAATCAAGGGGCACGGTAACTATCACAGCCACGGAGAGGTGGAATCGAAGAGGTGGAAATCACAGCCAGATATATTAGAGGAATTAAAGAGAGAGAGAGAGAGAGAGAGAGAGAGAGAAAGAGAGAGAGAGAGAGAGAGAGAGAGAGGGGGAGAGAGAGAGAGAGAGAGAGAGAGAGAGAGAGAGAGAGAGAGAGAGAGAGGGGAGAGAGAGAGAGAGAGAGAGAGAGGAGAGAGAGATATATAGGAGAGAGAGAGAGGAGAGAGAAAGAGAGGAGAGAGAAAGAGAGGAGAGAGAAAAGGAGAGAGAGAGGAGAGAGAGAGAGGGAGAGGGAGAGAGGGAGAGAGGGAGAGAGAAAGAGTGAGAGAGTGAGAGAGAGAGGAGAGAGAAAGAAAGAGAGAGAGGAGAGATCTCGAGAAAGACAGGAGAGAGAAAGAGAGTGCGGGAGAGAGAAATATAGATATAGAGAGACAGACAGACAGAGAGAGAGGGAGGGATTGAGAGGGCGGGTGAGAGAGAGGGAGAGAGGGGGAGAGAGAGAGAGGAAGAGAGAGAGAGAGAGAGAGAGAGGGGGGGGAAGAAAGAGAGAGGGAGGGATTGGGAGGGCGGGAGAGAGAGAGGGAAGAGAGAGAGGAGGGAGATAGAGGGAGAGAGAGAAAATTGAAATGTACGAGCCTCTGCTTGTAGCCATCGGGAGGAAATAATGGACACGTATATGGACTCGGTACCAAATGTGATTACCCGTCAGAGAGGAGTTTCCGAGCGGAGCGCGCCTTTTGTTGGGCGCAAGGTTACGCCAACATGTCACGAGCCCCTGCCCCAATGAAAATATTCTCAGTGCAAGCAGGGGGTGGGGGATGGGGGGATGGGGGGGTGGGTGTGACGAGACGGGACGGAGAGGGCACTTAGTCCCATGCCGTTGCCATGGCGACAACTAGACACGGGCCGGGATGGTTTATTCTTGCTTCGGAGGAGAGAGTATGTGTCAGGTGTTTTTTTTTTTTTTTTTTTGCTCTTCCTCGATCTCTTCCTTCTCCTCTCGACGTCTCGATCCCCCCTTTTTGTTTCTTCAGCAAAGGCGGAACCTTGTCTTTTTTATCCGGACTTTGATCTGGCGGGCGTCAGAAGGCAGTGCACGGTATAAGAAGGGGGGGGTGGCAAGGACGAAGCCCGATTGATGTTTGGAGTCAGAGGAGGTTGGGAGGGAGGGGAGGGGGAGGGGGCGGCGAGGAACGTGCAAAGGGAAACGGGAAAACTGTTAGGAGGTCGCATGCATGCAAATTATCACTCAGCGACGCGTTCCACCGAAATTGATGAAATACGGACAGAAAAGGCAGAAAGACGGTACAGAAAAAAACAGATCAAGTTGAAGCGAGAGAGGGGGAGAGAGAGGGAGAGAGAGAGCGGAGACAGAAAGAGGATGAGAGAGAGGGTGAGATAGAGAGATAGGGGAGAGGAGAGGAGAGAGAGAAAAGTGAGGGAGAAAGAGAATGTGAGAGAGGGGAGATGGAGAGTGGAGAATGAGAGAGAGAAAAAGAGAACGACAGAGAGGGGAGAGGAGAGATAAAGGGAATGAGAGAGAATGAGAGAGGGGAGAGATAGAGAGAGGGGAGGCAGAGAGAGAGGGTGAGAAATCTAATGAGAAAGAGGGAAAATAGAAAAGGGAAGAGGGAGAGACAGAGAGGAGAAAGAGACAGAGAATGGGACAGTGGTATATAGATAGAATGAGAGGGGATAGAGAGGGAGAGAGAGGAGAGAGAAAGAGGGAGATATGGAGTGAGAAAGGGCAGAGAGAGAGGAAGAGAGTCGGATAGAGAGGCCCATCCTCTCTCTCTCCCCGCCCGCTCTCTCCATTGCAAGTAGGCAGATATGGCGGAGATACGGAGTCCTCCGATAGAGATCTGTGCGGCTCGCAACCCTCCCGTGCCCCAATGCCTGCATGGCTGACGCGTTACGAGGCCGCAACGAAAAAAACAAAACCGTTGCCCCGATGCTAATCCGACAGCGATAGTCATCCGATGTATATAGGGGCGGGAGGATTTAAAAGGAAAGTCCCCCCATCACCACCACCACCACCGAACCCCCCCCCCCCCCTCACCCCACCCCCAGAAAGTAATACCTTGTCGCGAGCAGTCCCTAGGGGAGTCCGTGGAGGGAAATAATAAATGCAAAACAAAAACCGAACCTATCGTGGGAGGTTTTTATTTCACCTTAATCGCTGCACAAAGGATTAACGAGGTGTACGGAGCGACAATAAAAAAAAGGGTCGAGCACTGGTCTCCGCGTGACGGTGTTAGGTTCCACGATAGTACACGACTCGGTGGGCTTAATTCGGCTGCGTCTTCCCGATGAGAGAGGGCGATAGCGCGCACTCTTAAGATCTTAGGCAGTCACGCATACAGATGGCTTTATACCGCACGGCAGCGTACTCTAAGACGCACGGTATGTGGGCCCGCGATACCTATCTGCGGGCCGGCTTACCATACGACATTATTTGGTTGGCAACAACTATAATACTAGCAGAAACCATCGAGTTAATGTTAAAGGGGAATGAAACCCAGAGAAAAATTGTTGCTTATTTTGATTTGGTGTTAAAAACATCCTACAATTACCTATGTGGTACTCACCTACGAGTTTCATAAAGAGGGAAAAATCATGGAATTCGGTGGTCGAATTCGCGTTCCCGCAAACCGCCATCTTTTCGAATGGCCCGCCAGTCACTGCGGGGCGTATGACGTAACGACGGACAACTCCCGCACGGGCCCGGACGTGCAGATGTACCCCTACTACATGTATAATACTGCGTGGAGTTTACATACACTCGCGAGCCGAACGATGGTACTTCCAGGCTTTTGGATGTCAAAATGCCAGCGAGAAAAAAAAGCTGCGGAAATCTTTCCATGCGGTTCTCAACAATAAGGACAAGAGACCTGAGTTGTTTATTAGGAAGTGGGCTGCGGCCATCAAAGTTGAGACACTTCTCAAAGTCGGCTACAAAAATACAGTCGAAATGGCATTTTTCTCTTGGTTTCGTTTCCCTTGAATGCATATCAGTAACAGAGGAAAGGTTAATCGCTGGCCTATCTATTGAGCACCAGCAAATTGTTGCCACTATTTGCACATTATGCCGGCGATTATGTTGTCAATATCAATACATTTCGTTCCTTTCTTCCACCCTGAAGAAACAAGCAAAAGATATCAATCTTTTCGACAGGACTCAAACGTGGACAAAACATAGTTGGATTTTTCTCGTGCATTCCTCATAGGCCTGTGCGAAAACTTTTTTTTGGGGCTCATGAATTCCAGCACAAAAGACCTTTCGACGATTTATTCATTTTAAATCATACACAAATACGACTGTAATAACGTCTATAAACCAACTGCAATTGCTTCAACATATAAATTGGCAACTACCCAAACAGGTGTCTGTGTAAATGATTACAGTCTTCATTCTGTGTAATTGGTGAACACTTCCTCTGTGGAAACCGGTGTTTTCCTTGGTTGTTTTTTCCCCCGCACTTCTGCCAATTTATCATACCACACGTCGATGACCATTTTCTCTCTTCTTTATTTTTTTTTTTTTCATTTTGTTTCTACTCCGTGCCCCCGAGGAGAGTTAACACGACAATCAAAGCAAACCTATAATCCAATCAGACGGTCAATATTCGACCAGATCTCCAAAAAAAAAAAAAAAAACATCAACATGATTATTTCTCGCTCCCCCTACCCCCCCCCCCCAAAAAAAAAAAAAAAAAAAATTGTAGGCGACACCAAAAACGGAGGCGGGCCAGAAGAAGATAAAACAAATGGCCACGCGTTATAGTCTGGGGTGAATTAAAAGCCTTCGTCGGGCACCCGGCCCGCATATCTCGTCTGTTTGCCGGGCACGTCGCCGCGCCCGTAAGTCGTGGGTAACGCGGCGCGCCTGTGCGACCAGCCGTGCCTAATGCAACAACCGCTCAATTCAGGCAGGACGCAAGGCGCGTGAAATGATTTGTCAATTTCCATGTAGATTTGGCGCGCTCTCTCTCTCTCTCCTTCTCTCTCTCTCACTCCCCTCCCGTCCACCTCCCCTCTCTCTCTCTCTCTCTCTCTCTTTTAACTACAAGGGACCCTGGGTTTGACTTCTCCTTGAAAGCCGAGCCGGCAGAGGCAGAGAGCGTTAAGCGATGCAGCGAGGGAGAAGAGGGGGGAGGGGGAGGATGAGGTGGGAATCGGCCCCACGTTCATATTCGTCTCGCAACTGTACGCCGCAAACTACCTGGCGGATTTTTGTATGCAACTGAAGTGCAACATCTGCTAATGCGTGATGATATGTTTGTGTTTCATTGAATTTAGTAGGTGGTTGTGGTTTCTTGGCTTGGGGTTGTTTCGGGACCCTCTGCCTCTGCCTCTGCCTCTGCCTCTGCCTCTGCCTCTGCCTCAGCCTCAACCTCCGCCTCTGACTCTGCCTCTGTCTCTGCCTCTGTCTCTGCCTCTGTCTCTGCCTCTGCCTCTGCATCTGCCTCTGCCTCTGCCTCTGCATCTGCCTCTGCATCTGCCTCTGCCTCTGCCTCTGCCTCTGCCTCTGCCTCTGCCTCTGCCTCTGCCTCTGCCTCTGCCTCTCCCTCTCCCTCTCCCTCTCCCTCTCCCTCTCCCTCTGTCTCTGCCTCTGCCTCTCCCTCTCCCTCTGCCTCTCCTTCTCCCTCTCCCTCTCCCTCTCCCTTCATCTCTCCCTCTCTCCCTCTCCCCCTCTCTCCATCTATCTCTAACCCTCATGTATCTATATCTCCATCCCTCTCCTTCTCTCTAGATTTTCATCCAATCTCTCCCCTGACCCTTGGACAGCTCCGGTAAATCCATGCGAGCTTATTGACTACTAATTCTCTGTCTCTTAATACTCGAGCCTCTCGGCATCACGCAGGGCTAGACATATACGTCCGTCAAAGATGTGCTATACAATGCTCCACTCCACGGGGCTCGTCAAACTGCGTATATAGTCGAATGCTGTCACGCAAACAGACAAACAGACAGACACGCAGATGTACGCGCTTTCTTGGACGGACAGACCCGCAGGCGGGCAGACTAAAGAATAGGCGGGAAGACATACGGACAGTCAGAGGCAGACAGGCTGGCAGACAAAACGTCCACATTCTGCAGTGTGCCGTCTATCTGTGCTGGGGTATTGATGGAACAACCCTTCATCATTCTGCCAGTGCTCTCTCGCTTGGCTGTCAGACTCGCATACAATTGAACGGAGGGGGGGTTGGCACGGCAGAAGGATATTCACTGAACGTCCATATCGCCTCCAAGATGAATTCTTTTTCCTTCCTGCAACTCGGCCTGCGAACGAGCCCCAGGATTCCTCCATGACGACCATGCAGTCAAAACTCCCGAGTTTGGAGTAGATCTCTAAATCATGCATGTCGAGGAAAAGGGGGTGGGGGGGGGGCGACCCCGCGTGTGTCTGGACGCTGCATGCTGTACGCGTGTATACCGTCACTATAGCAAATAATCCACTGCGTAATGCTGCCAAAGGTCGTCCCTGGTCTCTGGTCTACGGCTTCATAATCATACGGCTTATTATGATCAGCCCATACAATACACAGGCCGCCAGTGTCCGGTAGATCTTCGGATCTTCCTTGACGACGGAAATTTAAACCCAGTTTTTGTTTCTATTGTATCGGCGTCTAGTCCGTAACCGAATATTTATGCTTTCGGACCCAGGCGTTGATTTTTTACCTGTGGTCACTAACAATGATGATTTTACGTACGGTAATCAGAATCTCGGTCTTTAAGATGGACATAATAAACATATTAATGATTACCAAATCATGATAATGAAGTGAATACCAAAAACAAATGTTGCAAACTGCTCACTAACTAAAATGACCCTCAGTATCTCCCAAGAGGTGCTTGACTTACTGCAGGCACCGCACAGTGTGCCAGACCGTCCCAGTTTCCTCTTCCCATGTGGTGGAACACATAGAGCAAAATTCTGTCACAAGCTCGTCATCTTCCAGGTGGAGTATAATTATGGACTAAGCATTTGAGTTGGCGTGCCTTGACTTTGGTGATCAGTGGGGCGGCGTTGGTGAGATTATAGATGGTCTCATTTGGAGTGTGATCCATACGTTTTACATGACCCTGTTGCATGATGTTGCAAAGGCATTGGTCTTGTGTTGCCATGTCCTGGGTAATGACCCGTGACTCACATATACAAGGATGACACCATATACAAAGATGACACCGCATGTCGTTTGAAACGTAAAATAGGAGCAAGATAACATAATTACGGACAACTTTGAAGCTAATTTACAAAAAAAAAATGTGTCTGTTTCTTGAAAGGGTTTTAGTACTTATTTCTGAGAACCTCTTTGTGCATTCCCCATCATTATGGTGCCCGTGTCTTGGCAAGTCCTGGGCGTATACACAGTGCATTACTCTTGAATGATTTGCGTTGAGCCTCGTGTAACAGTATTATAGCACCCGCAAACGGAATAGAAATGGCCATTCGCTCACTGAATCTGAGACGGTCTTCGGGAAATACCGAATGTACGTCGCTGTGCGTCTCATAGCGGCACGGTTGTGTATAAAGAGCCACACTCGCCCTGACTGATTTGGAACGAACTCCGAGTCTTCCATTTAATCAGGTCCGCGCAGTCTCCAGAACGCAGATCCAGCTGTGGGTGCATTTAAGACCCGCTTATACGGTTGGGTGTTCGCGGCTGAGCATTTTTTTTCTTCTCGTTGCCGCTCTGTTTTGTTTATCAACCGCGTCTCTGGAAGTGATGCAACAGTGCTGGGCGCTTCTCGGTTTCAGAGCGTGCGGAGTGGGAGAGGGGGGAGAGAGTATAGGACCGGCCCGATGAGTCACTTCGACGCCTGTGGACTCCCCTCCTTCCCCTCCACCTCATCCCATCCCCACCCTCGTTTCCCCCCCCCTCCCCCCTCCCTGCACCCGAATCATTGACCAAGTGCGCGGAGCGTACAAGTGGCATTTCCCTTTTAGTTCCCAGTACCGGTTGCGCGTTTACCGCGACTCTCACAGGAGGGTGGAGGGGGAGAGATGAAGGGGAAGGGGAGAGAGAGGGACAAATGGGCAATCGTCACTGGCGATGGGTGTCCACATGGGTGGACCCTTCCCCTCACTTTGTATCTACCCCATCCCGCCACCCCCCTTCCCCTGTCTGCGTTGAACCCATCGATCAAAATGAGCCCGGCGAAGACGCGCCCGAATCCCGCCCATCAAGCACGCGTTAACACATCGGGCGTGGGGATTGCGATGGCGCTGTTAATGAGCCCACGGTATAATAGTCACGTCGCTATAGTGGTTGCTGTTGCCGCCTGCGCCGCTGATGTTGCTGCTGCTGCTGCTGTCACTGTGGCTGTCAGTCACTGTTCCTGGTGCTGCTGCTCCTGTTGTTGGCGGTGCCTGCTGCTGTTGGCGGTGCCTGCTGCTGTTGGCGGTGCCTGCTGCTGTTGGCGGTGCCTGCTGCTGTTGGTGGTGCCTGCTGCTGTTGGCGGTGCCTGCTGCTGTTGGCGGTGCCTGCTGCTGTTGGCGGTGCCTGCTGTTGTTGGCGGTGCCTGCTGCTGTTGGCGGTGCCTGCTGCTGTTGGCGGTGCCTGCTGTTGTTGGCGGTGCCTGCTGCTGTTGGTGGTGCCTGCTGCTGTTGGCGGTGCCTGCTGCTGTTGGCGGTGCCTGCTGCTGTTGGCGGTGCCTGCTGCTGTTGGCGGTGCCTGCTGTTGTTGGCGGTGCCTGCTGCTGTTGGTGGTGCCTGCTGCTGTTGGCGGTGCCTGCTGCTGTTGGCGGTGCCTGCTGTTGTTGGCGGTGCCTGCTGCTGTTGGCGGTGCCTGCTGCTGTTGGTGGTGCCTGCTGCTGTTGGCGGTGCCTGCTGTTGTTGGCGGTGCCTGCTGTCGTTGGTGGTGCCTGCTGTTGTTGGCGGTGCCTGCTGCTGTTGGCGGTGCCTGCTGCTGTTGGTGGTGCCTGCTGTTGTTGGCGGTGCCTGCTGCTGTTGGCGGTGCCTGCTGCTGTTGGCGGTGCCTGCTGTTGTTGGCGGTGCCTGCTGCTGTTGGCGGTGCCTGCTGCTGTTGGCGGTGCCTGCTGTCGTTGGCGGTGCCTGCTGTTGTTGGCTGTGCCGTGGCTGCTGTTCTTTCTGGTTGGTTGCCTTTCAGTCGAGGTCGTCGTCGTTGCTGATGTCACTTTTGTCGCGACTGTCATGCCCCGCTGCCTCAACAGACACTCTATAACGACCACAGCATTCTCAAACTTAACACACACAGAAGCACACACAAAACCATCAATATCACCCTTAAACACAGACATGATACGAGAACCCTTCCCACTCCCCCCCAAAAAAAAAAAGAAGAAGAAGAAGAAGAAGATGAAATCCAATCAACTTGAATGAAACTTGATTGCAAATCAATACGTCCGAATGTCACCCCGCGTCTCCTGCTAAGGCATATCGGCTACACACAGAGCACATCGACGTATCGAATTATAATATTTCCACCTCTGCCGCCGGCACTATTTCACTCGAGCCAGCACGAACTTTGGACGCCCAATGAGGAAATATGGGAGATATAAGAGAGAGAGTGGGGGAGGGAGAGAGAAAAAAATAACCATCCCTACAAAACAAAAGATTAGCTGATTTGACGAGATGCTTATGCATCAAGAAGCGTATGTTCCCATCGGGTCGAAATCGTCATACCCCCCCCCCCTCCCCACCCTCACCCCCATCTCTTGCCGAATGAGAAACGACAGGTCGAGTGAATGCGAGTGCGGCGATTATTTCAAATCACAGCTGCCAGGATTTTTTTTTTCAGAGTAAGGGAGAGAGAAAAAAAACCGTGCGTCGATCATCTTGACGCGCGGAAAGAAGATCAGGCCGTGTAAGGCAACACCCTCGTTCCAGTCTCCAGGTATTTCGAGTCTGAACGCGAGTTCTCCCGAGACCTTGGAATATGAAAGGGTATACGGTATGCTAGGACCTGTCGCCGCTTCTCGAGAAAGATATAGCAGTTTGCTGTTTGATCAAAGCAACTCTCTGCTGGTCGTTTCTCTCGGTCTTTGCCCGTAAACTATCTTCTTTGTCAAAGACAGGGAGTCGCCCTCAACATAATTGCAGCGTTCAATTCATCTCGGCAAAGGAGAAGATAACAGAGGGAAGGGAGAAAGAGAAAGAGGAGAGGAGAGGAGAGGAGAGGGGAGGAGAGGACAGGAGAGGACAGGAGAGGACAGGAGAGGACAGGAGAGGACAGGAGAGGACAGGAGAGGACAGGAGAGGAGAGGACAGGAGAGGAGAGGACAGGACAGGACAGGACAGGACAGGACAGGAGAGGACAGGAGAGGACAGGACAGGACAGGACAGGACAGGAGAGGAGAGGAGAGGAGAGGAGAGGAGAGGAGAGGAGAGGAGAGGAGAGGAGAGGAGAGGAGAGAGAGAAGAGAAGAGAAGAGAGAGAAGAGAAGAGGAGAGGAGAGGAGAGGAGAGGAGAGGAGAGAGAGGAAGAGGAGAGGAGAGGAGAGGAGAGGAGAGGAGAGGAGAGGAGAGGAGAGGAGAGGAGAGGAGAGGAAGAGGAGAGGAGAGGAGAGGAGAGGAGAGGAGAGGAGAGGAGAGGAGAGGAAGAGGAGAGGAGAGGAGAGGAGAGGAGAGGGGAGGGAGGGGAGGGGAGGGAGGGAGAGGAGAGGAGAGGAGAGGAGAGGAGAGGAGAGGAGAGGAGAGGAGAGGAGAGGAGAGGAGAGGAGAGGAGAGGAGAGGAGGGAGAGGAGAGGAGAGGAGAGGAGAGGAGAGGAGGGAGAGGAGAGGAGAGGAGAGGAGAGGAGAGGAGAGGAGAGGAGAGGAGAGGAGAGGAGAGGAGAGGAGAGGAGAGGAGAGGAGAGGAGAGGAGAGGAGAGAGAGGAGAGGAGAGGAGAGGAGAGGTGAGGAGGGAGAGGAGAGGAGAGGAGAGGAGAGGAGAGGAGTGGAGGAGAGAGAGGAGAGGAGAGGAGAGGAGAGGAGAGGAGAGGAGAGGAGAGGAGAGGAGAGGAGAGGAGAGGAGAGGAGAGGAGAGGAGAGGAGATGGAGAGGAGAGGAGAGGAGAGGAGAGAGAGGAGAGGGAGAGGAGAGAGAGGAGAGGAGAGAGAGGAGAGGAGAGGAGAGGAGAGGAGAGGAGAGGAGAGGAGAGGAGAGGAAGAGAAGGGAGGA
>OX465113.1:3443959-3468959 GCA_949987565.1 Luidia sarsii
AACCCCCTGCAGCAGCAGGACACGATGCGCTTCATCTAATTTAGATGGCCCCCGGCCGCCATCTTGGTTGCTAGAGGCCCAGGGGGCGCATGCGCTTCAGCTACGGGGCAGATAATATATATAGCTGCCACCATCAAAAAGCCATTCTTATTGGCATTCTCTCTCTGTGTTTGTTTGTCTTCATCTGTCTGGCTGGCTCTGTCCCCTCGGACTCTGTGTCTTTCGCTGTCTGTCTTGTCTTCGATCATTCTCTCTTTGTTTGTCTGCCTGCCTACATGCCTGTCCGTCCGTCTGTCTGTATGTATGTATGTCTGTCTGTCTGTCTGTCTCTTCCTATTTGTCTATCTCTGTCTCTCGATATGTCTTGTTTTTTGTCTTTCACTGTCTCTCGTTGTGTCTTGCTTTTTGCCTTTGTCTGTCTCTCCGTCTGTCTCTCCGTCTGTCTCTCTGTCTCTATCTCTCAGTCTCCCTGTTTCTATGATATGATCTTCTGTCTGTTTCCCATCAATCTTTCTGTCTGTCTCAATCTGTCTGTCTTCTCTCTCCCACTCTATCCCCACTCCTCTCTCTGTCTCTCTCTCCACCTTCATCTACCTCTACCTCTCTATCCCCACTTCTCTCTCTGTCTCTCTCTCTCTCTCTCCGCTTCTCTCTCTCTCCACGTCTCTCTCTCCACCCTCCTCTCTCTATCCCCCTCTCTCGCTCCACCTCCCCCTCTCTCCCTCTCTCCTTTCTCCCTCTCCTTCCTCCCTCTCCTTCCTCTCTCTCTATCTCCTCTCTCTGTCTGTCTTTTGGCTTGAAGAGGAAAATAATTGTTTGCGACGTGCCATAACAACCGCGGGCAAGTCTGTTTGTCCGTTGCCTGCGTCTTTGTCTATGTTCGTCACTTCCTGTGCCTGTCTAGTTCCGCGTATACGTCTGTGTCTGTCTGTCCCTCTGTCCCTCTACCCCCCTGTCCCTCTACCCCCCTGTCCCTCTACCCCCCTGTCCCTCTATCCCTCTGTCCCTCTACCCCCCTGTCCCTCTATCCCCCTGTCCCTCTACCCCCCTGTCCCTCTACCCCCCTGTCCCTCTATCCCTCTGTCCCTCTGTCCCTATGTCCCTCTCTCTCTCCACCTCCCACTCTCTCTCCACCTCCCCCTCTCTCTCTCCACCTCTCTCTCTCCACCCTCCTCTCTCTCCACCTCCCTCTCTCTCCACCTCCCTCTCTCTCTTCCTCTCTCTCTCCCTCTCTCTCTCTCTCTCTCTCTCTCCCTCTCCCTCTCTCTCTATATATATCTCTCTCCCCCTCTCTCTCTCCCTTCCCCTCTCTCTCTCTCTCTCTCTCTCTCTTTCCTTTCTCCCTCTCCTTTCTCCCTCTCCTTCCTCTCTCTCTCCTCTCCCTCTCTGTCTGTCTTTTGGCTTGAAGAGGAAAATAATTGTTTGCGACGTGGAGTCATAACGACCGCGGGCAAGGGACAGGCACCGTTACCGGCGGATGTTCCGACTATGTAGCCCGAAGACGGAGAGTGTGTATCGATCTCAGACTTCCAACAATGCTGCCATATTTTTATTCAATCAAAAAATCCTTAAATTAAACTATGAAAAATCACCATAGCTACATAGGGGGAAATTCTTTCGTCGCCCTGCACTGAAAAAAAGAAATCAATTTTCAGAATAGTGTGAATATTTACAGGAGGGAAATGATGTACATGCGGCAACATATTCCGAAATATGACAGGAGTCGACGTGACATTATCAGGTCATTGGAACAGATATATAAAAGGAGACATAAGGAGATTTTGCGGTACATAAATTCAATCGAAGCGACCTATTCTCTGATGCTGTGGAGGTGTGGAAGTTTAAAGGTCATGCATGTTTGTCTATCAAAAGAGAGCAATTAATTCATTCCTCTTCAGTCGTATGCACGATGCTCCACTTCTGATAATGTGACCCGGCACAGCATAATGAGGAATAACCCCACATTTGAGATTTTGAGATTTTCTAATGATGTGAAAGAGTATACCATTAGCTTATAAATGATGCCAAAATAAAATATCCTCTAATTCTTCAAATTTCCGAAAATACAAACAAAAAAGAAAATTGATTTGTAATCGAATTGTGAAGATACTTTATCTTCAGGCGTTGTTTACTCAAAACGTGTTTTGGTGGGATATTCTTCATGTCGTTGTGCCGGGTCACATATTTTGTTCTATTTAAGGCTCGTCCGATTTGCGAGACAAATGACAAATCTAGCACTTCATGACACTTCCGAAATCGGAGCGAAACTTGGGAAGCGCTTTTTTTTTTCTCTCGATAGCAAAAAAAAAAGAAAAAAAAACCCAGACGCATAAATCACCCCGCTGCACAATCGTCGACAACATGTTTTGAAATCAGCTTCACTCTGGGGAGATGTTGACAATTTGTAAATTGACTCTCAAGAGTATGGGACTTACATCACTTGCAGACGCAAGTGGTGCCCGTACGTATGCCTCCCGTGTGTTCGTTTCCTGTGCATCCTATCTGATGAAATACTCGGCCCACCAATAACTCTCAATATTTGCTTCATTACCTTAATGCTGCTTTGCGATTTGTTTGTTTGGGGTTTTTTTCGATCACCAACTGCACGTGGGAAAACTGTGGGTCGAAACAGCTAAAAGAGAGAAAAGAAAGAGGAGGGTACCAGTTACCCGAGCAGCACGCTGTGCGCAGTTGCTGCTGGTAACCTGCCTTTGGTCAAGTCTGTGCTGAGCAGTGTAAGCAGTCCTTTAGACTATGGGGCCCTTTATAAAAATCCGGTCCATGCTAAGGCTCATAGGCTAAGGCTCGGACTCGGGCTCGGGCTCAGGCTCGGGCTCGGGATCGGGCTCAGGCTCTGGTTCAGGCTCTTGTTCAGGCTCTGGCTCTGGCTCGGGCTTGGGCTCGGGCTCGGGCTTGGGCTCGGGCTCGGGCTTGGGCTCTGGCTCGGGCTCGGGATCGGGCTCAGCCTCAGGCTCTGGTTCAGGCTCGGGCTCGGGCTCAGGCTCTTGTTCAGGCTCTGGCTCTGGCTCGGGCTTGGGCTCGGGCTCGGGCTTGGGCTCTGGCTCGGGTTTGGGCTTGGGCTCTGGCTCGGGCTTGGGCTTGGGCTTGGGCTCGAGCTTGGGCTCGAGCTTAGGCTCAGGCTCAGGCTCGGACTCGGGTTAAGGCTCAGGCTCAACTAGGCTCAGGCTCAGGCTCGGGCTCGGGTTTCGTCACCGTACATACAGAACCCCGAAAATACAGCCTCGGGGTTCGTCGCTTACTTTAGAGGCTTGTCGTTCGGTCCAATACAAGATACTGACCGTTGATTTTCTCGAGACTCGGTTGGCGGATTGAGCTGAAATTTTCACAGGTGTGCTATTTCATGCATATGTTGGATCAGACAACGTATGGATGCTATTCTTTGACCTCGACCAATGTTGTGTAAAGGGGGTTTTACACCTTGGTTACTTGACGATATGGAAATGCATAAAAACACTTAAATCTGACCATAGAAATAGGCAACTCATTAAAGTGACGTATATTAATTACTAGTTGGGGTGAATGACTTCATATTACTTCTCTGAGGAGTGCCCACACAGGCGAGGACCCGCTTGTCCTGTACTCCAGTAGTATCCATTCATGAGCTGGGAATATGATGGGCATAGCAAGGCCGCGTGTCTGGAGCCGTGCCAAAAGCGCACGGGGTGCCTGGTAATAGCCAGAGCAATCTTTATTATGCCTGCTAAGATAATCACATTGACAAGGCCGCGGCGTTATGACCTAGGGTAGCCAGTTACTTGCCACCACACCCTAAATACTTAGAGCAATCTGTATTCTGCAAATCTCCTCTAGATACAAAAAAGGTATAAAGTGTTAAGTGTGTTGAACACTATCATTACAGCAGAGATGGTGTGCCTGCTAAAATAACCACATTGATAAGGCCACTGCGTGATGACCTAGGGTAGCCAGTTACATTGCTCGACACCTTAGCCATATTTATCATACAAATCTCATCCAGATCCTGCCGTCCCTTTAAACTCCGCCCAATACAAAATCGGACGCCGGAGTCCGACGACAACAATCTCTCATGATACTTTTATCTACCGCCCTCTGCTAACCGCGTCATACATCATCGGAAAGCTTGATGAGCAAGCTCCACAATGGTATGGTTCCCTGTGTAAGATACAGAACGACGGAGATACAGAGGCGGGGGAAAAAAGGAATCATCGGGTCGCCCGTAGCCATGGTGCACGGGGAACGCCGATCGCCAGCATGCTCACAGCGCACCCTAGACGTGACAGCTTCTTCTATAAGATCAATCCGGATCGTGACAAAACGACACTGGCGCGGGTTGGCGCTGACAGAGAGAATTTCTCTCGCCAATTTTCTTATTTTGTGCAGTTGGGGTCTCGGAACGTCAGTCTTACAAACTGCGCTGCTCAGCGGGCTGACCGAAACAAATACGCCTGCCGAAATGTGCGCCATTTCTCGGCATGGTCAGTGAAAAGTGCAGCTTTTCACACCTCATTGCCGGACATTTTCCAATACGGTCACTATTCCCTGGAGCGACTGAGAGACGGCGTTCCGTTCCAGTCTTGGTTTGTCAAATTAAGGAACCTCCCCACTATACCACGGGACCTGAGACTTGTTTCTCTGCCCCTGCCTCTGCCTCTGCATCTGCCTCTGCCTCTGCATCTGCCTCTGCCCCTGCCTCTGCCTCTGCCTCTGCCTCTGCCTCTGCCTCTGCCTCTGTCTCTGTCCCCGCCTGTGCCTCTGCCTCTGCCTCTGCATCTGCATCTGCCTCTGTCTCTGTCTCTGCCTCTGCCTCTGCCTCTGCCTCTGCCTCTGTCTCTGCCTCTGTCTCTGCCTTTGCCTCTGCCTCTGTCTGTGCCTTTGCCTCTGCCTCTGCCTCTACCTCTGTCTGTGCCTTTGCCTCTACCTCTGCCTCTGCCTCTGTCTCTGCATTTGTTCTGCCTCTGTCTCTGCCTTTGCCTCTGCCTCTGCCTCTGCCTTTGCCTCTGCCTCTGCCTCTGCCTCTGCCTCTGCCTCTGACTCTGACTCTGACTCTGCCTCTGACTCTGTCTCTGTCTCTGTCTCTGCCTCTGCCTCTGCCTCTGCCTCTGCCTCTGCCTCTGCCTCTGCCTCTGCCTCTGCCTCTGCCTCTGCCTCTCCCTCTCCCTCTCCCTCTCCCTCTCCCTGTATCTGCCTCCACCTCTGCCTCTGCCTCTTCCTCTGCCTCTGCCTCTGCCTCTGCCTCTGCCTCTGCCTCTGCCTCTGCCTCTGCCTCTGCCTCTGCCTCTGCCCCTGCCCCTGCCTCTGCCGTCTCTCTCTCTCCTTCTCCCTCTCCCCTCCACTCCCCCTCCTCTCCCTCCTCTCCCTCTCCCTCTCCCTCTCCCTCTCCCTCTCCCTCTCCCCCTTTAATAATGTCGTCATCGTAGGCTTTGTTCATATCGGTTCGCTCGTCGTCCGAGATTGGAGTGGACTGCACTTTGCCGCTGCAGCCGTCCGGAGGAGAGGGGTGGACACACGTTTGGCTGACGACAGTCACAAGTGGGCTCTGCCTGCGCATACGCACTCGCGTGGGGTTGGTTTCAAGAGATTATTGTGGGGAGAGGGGGTGAAGTAATTCACGCCAAGTCGCGCCACAGGAAGAAGAGAGGCGTGCACACGGACCGTATACCGACGGCGGATTTGTCGTAATTGTCAGAGACGTTTCTCCGTATAGTCTTACTTTCCTCCATGTGTTGTCAGACAGTCCCCGCATCCATCTCTCCCATCTCCATTCACCCCTTCTCCCCCCCCCCCTCCCATTCTGTCAACCGCCCACCCACCCACCCCCTCTCCCTCTCCCTCCCCTTGAAAATCGGCGCTGCGGACCCGGCACTATTAGGCCGGTCCTTCTTGGGTTACAGTTTCAGATGCGCGAATACTGGCTACACTCGACTCTCGAGGGCAGGGGATGGTGTCGTCTCCCGCCTCTGCCGCCGTCTCTTGCCCTCTACGAAAATAAGGCAAAGTCAGCATTAATCTGCGGCCTCTGTCTCTCTATATCTCAGTCTCTCTCTCTGTCTTAGTCTCAGTCTCTTACTTTCTGTATCTGTATGTCTCTGTCGCTCTGTCTCCCACTATCTCGCTCTGTGTCTGTGTCTCTCTGTGCTTTTCTGTCTCTCTGTCTCTTCGTCTATCTCTGGCTCAGAATCAGTCTCAGTCTATCTGTATATTTCTGTCACTTGATGTCTCGCTATTTCTCGGTCTGTTTCCGCATGTCGCCGTCTCTCTATCTCAATCTGTCTCTCGCTCTCTTCCTCTGTCTCTCACTATCCTCTGGCTGTCTGTCTCTCGTTGTCTCTCCAAAAGCCCCCACACTCGACTCCCGGGATGTTTCGGTCTCCATTACCCCACCCATTTTCCCCATTGCCACACCCATCTTATAGGGGCTCTCTCTCTCTCTGTTTCTGTCTCTGTCTCTGTCTCTCTGTCTCTCCCTCTGCCTTTCTCTCTGCCTCTCCCTCTCCCTCTCTCTCTGCCTCTCTCTATTTCTTTCTCTCTCCCTCTTTCTGCCCCCTCTCTCTCTCTCCTTGCCTTTTTCTCTGCCTCTCTCTCTCTCTTCCTGCCTCTCTATCTGCCTTTCTCTCTGCCTCTCCCTCTCTCTCTGCCTCTCTCTATTTCTTTCTCTCTCCCTCTTTCTGCCCCCTCTCTCTCTCTCTCCTTGCCTTTTTCTCTGCCTCTCTCTCTCTTCCTGCCTCTCTATCTGCCTCTCTCTCTGCCTCTCCCTCTCTCTCCCTCTGCCTCTCTCTATTTCTTTCTCTCTCCCTCTTTCTGCCCCCCTCTCTCTCTCCTTGCCTTTTTTCTCTGCCTCTCTCTCTCTTCCTGCCTCTCTATCTGCCTCTCTCTCTCTGCCTCTGCCTCTCTCTCTCTCCCTCTCCCTCTCTCTTTCTCTCTCTATTTCTCTCTGCCTCCTTCCTCTATCTCTCTCTCTCTCTACCTCCCTCCCTCCCTCCCTCCCTCCCTCCCTCCCTCCCCCCTCTCTATCTCTCTCTCTCTATTTCTCTCTGCCTCCCTTCTCTATCTCTCTCTCTCCCTCCCTCCCTCCCTCCCTCCCTCCCTCCCTCCCTCCTCCCCCCCCTCTCTCTCTCTCTCTCTCTCTCTCTCTTCTATCTCCCGTGTCCCTCCTCGCGACGCCCACCCAGAGAATCTAATTAGAATCAGGCGAGCCGCCTGGCAATTTCCGCTCCTGTCCCCGCCCGCTTGAAGTCGGCGGGCGTCAGGGATGGATAAAACAAAAAGCCGGTCAGTGGCGCGGGATGCGTCGGCATCCGGAATGCTGAATGAAGTCCAACAACTCCAGTGCCCAAGATATTGCCTCTCCCTCCCCTCCCCCTCCCCTCCCCCTCCCCCTCCCGAAACACTGGCCCAACTGAATATCCAGTGGTGGACCAGAGACTACAAACAAAGAAGGATAACAGCGCGACGCGGTGACCCTTCTAACCCGCTGAAAACATCGCGTTTCTTCCCGGTCCATTTAGCGGGGGAAACTCCGGCCTGAGACGCAGCGGCTTTTAGGGAAAGAGTCGGGGAGTGGATTTTTTTTTTTTGTGGGGGGAGCGGGAGGGAGGGTATAGGAAAACAGCGAAGGGGAGTTGTTTGGACAAACAGCCGTGTTTTCACGGTTTGACGACCGGTCGGCAAAGTGACGGGATGAGTCGAAATGGGGACGTCGACTAGCGGTCTATGTGTGCGCAGCCAGGATGTTCCTTCGCACGGTAGAGATGGCCGCATCGATTGCTACGCGCGCTATATATCTTTACCCCCTCCCCCCCCCCCCGCCCACCACATCTGCCTCTCTTCCTCATCGCCAGTCTTCTTTCCGACTTTACTCGACAAACAGCAGGGGCTGTAAAAACCGGTGCTCTGCCTTTTCCTAGAGCAACTTTTCAGGGGTTGGGATGGGGAGAAGAAAGAAAGGGGGAGGTGGAGAAAGTGTGGAGGACGGTGTAAATGGAGGTGGAGAGGGAGAGGGAAACGGAAGATATGGAGGAGGAGGAAGGGGAGGTGAAGACGGAAGATGAAGAGGAGGAGATAGGAGAGGAGGTTGGGGAGGGAGGAAAGAGAAGGAGGAGGGGATGAGGAGGAGGAAAAGGGAGGAGGTGGAAGGAATGGAGGTGGTAAGGAGGAGGAGGACGTGGTGGAGGAGGAGGAATGGGTGATGGAGGAAGAGGAGGAAAAAGGAATGAAGGTTGAAAGCGAAGAGGAGGAGGAGGTAGGAGAGGAGGTGGAGAAGGGAGTAAGAAGGCGGAGGAGGGGAGGAGGAGGAGGAAGAAAAGGGATGAGGTGGAAGGCATGGAGGCGGGAAGGGGGAGGGGAGGAGTAGGAGGAGGAAAAATGGATTAAGATTGAAGACGAAGAGGGGGAGGCAGGGGAGGAGGTTGAGGAGGGAGGAGGAGGAAGAAAATGGATGAGGTGGAAGGCGTGCAGGAGGGAAAAGAGGAAGAGGGGAGGAGAAGGGGGAAGAAGTGGTGTTAGAGGAGGAGGAGGGGAGGGTGAAAAGGGGATATGGGTGAAGAAAAAGAGGCGTGGAGGAGGTAGAGGAGGAGGATGGGGAATTAGAGGAGGATTCAGAGGAGGGAAGAATAAGTAAGAGCATTAGAAGCAATGGAAATGAGGTGATAAGAAGGATTACAGGAGGTAAGGAGGAGGAGGAGAGAAGAGAACATTCTAGCAAACAAACAAACCCGCAACATGGCGGCGAGGAATTCGGATCTGGGATCCGAATCAGGGCCCTTCTCCAAAACCCGGATCAGGCTCAGACTCCGGACTAGTCTCCTTTACTTTCATCCAATTTAAGTAAATCCAAGTACAAGGCATGAACATGGGAGGCCTTTGGCCTCATTTCTGAATGTCATACTGCCTTTTGAAAAAAAGTTTTGGGGACAACAGAGATGAAGCCGGAGCCGAAGTTTTTGGGAAAAGGTTCCCTGAGCTCCACAAGGATCCATGCTACTCCCAAAACGAAATATCGTCACCGTCCACAACGTCAAGCCCCTTCCGAACCGGAAGACGAGTTGGAAGGTCCCGCATGCCGCCCACCCCCACCCCCTGCAACCCCCCCCCCCCCCAGCCCACATGCATTTGGCCGGCCATGGCCAGCGCACCGTCTCGACCGCACACACACACACATATACAGGAGACGACTTCACGCGGCGACAACCGACTGCCGCGATAACAAACTCGACCGCACTAAAAGCGCGGCTGTTCGAGAGGCGAAGAGTGGTAAGTAAGGGGGAGGAGGCGCGGTTGAGTGGCTTGGAAACGACTCGGTGATGCGGTGCCGCCAATTATTCGGCACTCGGAACGCCGTCCCCTCCTGTAATTACGGACAGCAAACTCCTTTTTTTGCCCTCAAACCTCCTTTTTGCGTAGGAGTCGTTCTTTAGGCGACTGTGAACGGTGTATTTGAAACTATAGTCCATAGCTCCCTGCGTGCTGTGCGGGCTGCATTTTGACAGTGGATTGTGGCACATCAAAGTTTGACCAATGTGATTTCATTTGGCGGCCAAATTGAACTTATTTCTCTGTCGGTGCCAGTCTCTTTGTCTTTGTATCCTTATTGCTACTGAGCTGTCGACATTTGCTCATCTGTATCTCTATCTGTCTCCGTCTGTCTGTATTCTTTTTTTATATCTGTCTCACTTCATCTCTTATTGTCTCTATGGCTGTATCTTTGTCAATCTTTCAACCTCCTCTGTCTATCTTGCGTTCCTTCCTTGTCTCCCTCGCTCATCTCTCTCTCTCTCGCTTTTAATCGCTCCCTTCCTCTCTTTTTCTCACTCCCTCCCTCTCTGTCTCTTTCCCCTTCTGTCTGTCCCTGTCTATGTCTTTGTCTCTGTCTGCCTCTCCCTGTCTCTATCTGAGTATCTACCACGGTCTCGCCCCTCTCCCTATCTCTCCATATCTCTTCTCTCTCATATGTCTCTCTCTCGATCTATCTATTTCTCTCCCTCTCTCTATCTCTCTCTTTGTCCCTATCTGCCTCTCCTCTCTGTCTCTTGGTCTCTCCTTGTCTCTATATGTCTGTCTGTCACACTCTCTCTCCCTCCCCCCACTATCCCTCTCTTTCTATCTTTTTTTTCCGCCCTCTCTCTCTCTCTATCCCTCTCTCTCTCCTCTCTCTCTCTCTCTCTCTCTCTCCCCTCTCTCTCTCTCTATCTCTCTCTCTCATTCTCACTCTCTCACATACACCCTGTCTCTCGCTAGCTATCTCTTCCATGCACTCCCAACCTATTTAATTTGAGGCTATTTACAGTTTCAAAACCCTTCACGACCCCTTTCTAATGTGTTCAGGCTATTACTGGCTCGCAGAAATGGCACTCTTCGGGGTAAAAAAATGGGCCATTAAACGCAAAATCTCCACTATTTCGGAGACCAATTAAAGACAGACTTGGTGCTTGCCGACAGTCCCCATTTTGGTAAAGCCGTTTTGGGTGGGGTTTTTTTTTTTTGGGGGGGGGTCTTATCTCTGTGCTGGAAAGTGTCAGACCGCACTAAAGCAAAATGAGAAATGGTCCTTTCGCGAAGATTGCGCCAGTTGTCCGCCATGATTCGCAGAAACCATTTTCAACATAGGCAGCCCATTCGTCACCATGCCATTATTGAATAGCGCTGCGCTCCATCTTCTTCTTATTTCCTCCCCCCCCCCCAACACCGCTCGGTCTAGCTCTTGGTCAACGGCATCGCGCAAACCCTGACAGGGTCGACTGTTTCGGGACCCCCTCTTTATTTTGTACGAGTCCCCCTCCCCCTTCCCCCTCCACCCTCCCCTCAACTCCCCCCTCCCTCTCCTCTCCTCCCCTCCCCCTCCCCGCTTCCGTGTTTCGCCAAGAGGCACTGAACTCTGCGGAATGGGCGTGAAATGAAAGCGTAACTGCTCGCACTCACCTGGCACATCACACGACATGCAGTCGAAGAAGAAGAAGAAGGAGTGCAAGAAGAAGAAGAAGAAGTTTGTAGAAGAAGAAGAAGAAGAAGTGGAAGAAGAAGAAGAAGACAAAGACTCTTCAAAGGAAAACTTTATGTTCCAAATGAAACACAAAATACAGTTGACAAATATAAACAAGAACAAATAATAGGCCTATAAAATAAAAAAGGGGGAAAAAAGACAAAGAAGAAGAAGAAGAAGACCTTTTTGACTTTTCAAAAGTAGAACTTTATTTCATTCTTTTGAAAATAACCGAAACAAAAACAGACCAAAATAAACAATATTTAAAGTAAGACTTGAAAATAATAAACTAAATAAATGAATATAACAAAGAAGAAGAAGAAGAAGACAGTGAAGAAGAAGACAAAGAAGAAGAAGACTTTTTTTTGACTTTTCAAAAGGAAAACTTTATTTCATTCCTTTGAAAATAACAGAAATAAAAACAAACCAAATAAACAATATCTACAAGTAAAAGGGTTGTGTTTAAAAAAGAAGAAGAACAAGAACAAGAACAAGAAAAAGAAGAAGAAAAAGAAGAAGAGGAGTAGCATTGCTTCATGTTTGGTCATACTACAAGTTAAGACTGAGGTCAATGACCGCGTAGGCGGCCATATCACTCTCCGATCCATGCACACTGTATGGAGAGGCACATGCATGCGTGTATAATAAGGACGCACATTACCACTTCAATGCCTTTCGAATATTCACCGAGTGTAAACGCCCATCCACTGACAACGCTATCATGGGAGTGTACTTTCCTTCCAAATAGATGAATTCATATACAACCACTGTGCGCGTGCGTTGAGCAGTTTGAGAAAAGAGGGAAAAGAAAACAGTATTGTGGGGGAGGAATTCTCCGTGAACGTGGATTCTTTTTGGGGTGAACTCTCAGAGAGAAAAAATACCCCAGTCTCCTGGGCAGAAGACGAACCACGTGGTCCCTTGAAGAAATCTGCACCAGTACGCAACACGACACCAGAAGAGTCAACCTCGTACCATCCAAGCCTGCCCCGATATTTACGAACCCAAGTCTATTTACCACTTCCGCCTCCTCCCTACTTTCACCAAAATACAGAAAATCAGGAGCCTCCACCCCCCCCCCCTCGTCATAATTACACATTTCAACGTCTCCCGTCTTCACTCTGAGCAGGCGTGTCATCGGTGTGCTCTCTGGTGGGATTGGGCGCGATGGCGCGGCCCTTCATCTCTCACCGTTCCGATCCGCCGGCCCGCAAATTCCTAAATGGACGGGGGGGGGGGGCACGTGGCGTGAGATATTGGGTTTCTGGTCTCCATATTGGATAAATAGTCGGCGATAGATGTCCTCATGGAAGCTTCACCCAGTATCGCCCTCCCCTCCCCTCCCCTCCCCTCCCCTCCCCTCCCCTCCCCTCCCCTCCCCTCCCCTCCCCTCCCCTCCCCTCCCCTCCCCTCCCCTCCCCTCCCCTCCCCTCCCCCCCTCCGCAAAAAAAACAACCGCGAGGTCGCGAACTGAAACAAAAAGGTAGGCTTTCTCCGTTGCTTATTTTTAAGTCTGCGCGATAACGTCTGCTTCGACGTATGGGGATGCTCGCGTTAACCCGTATAAAACAAACACAACAACCGCGGCAATCGCTACCGCACCCGAGGTGTAGAACGGAGAGGTATCGGAACGGCTTCTTCCCTCGTTCTGCCTCCATCTGGAATTCCCTTCCTGGGTTCTTGTTTACCCTCCTGTCGACGATCTTGCCCTCTTTTTTTTTAAAGGAATGTTAATTCGTATCTCTAGAGAGTCCCTCTCTATCCCCTTCTTTCTTTACTCCTTAACTTTGAGTGGCTTTTTAGCCTTGTCTTGGGTGAATTCGCATAACAAAATGAAAGATAAAAACAAAAAAAACCGTATCGGTGGCATTTTGTGAGTGGAAAGGTTTACGGTGACAACATTATATCTCTTCTCTCTCAGGAAGTGTGGCTCTGAAAAGAGAGGGCAACTCAATGCTTCGGGTAGTAGTGTGTGCTCTGCCCGTCGGCAGGAGACGACGGGCAGACGACGGAGTTAGCCATAAGGACGGTGCCGTGTGCTTTTTTGTGCACGACTGGCCATCGGAGACTCCCTGCTACCCGTCAACCCTCGACCGACCGCGCCGGCGTTCGACCGGAACGCGCGCTCGGACACACCGGCTGGCCAGAGTTTAAACTCCGGCGCGCCTTTTTCTTGACTGTTTGCTTTTTCTTCTTCTTCTTCTTCTTCTTTTATTTTCAAGTCTTACTTGTAAATACTGTTTATTTGGTTTGTTTTTCTTCGGTTATTTTCAAAGGAATGAAATAAAGTTTTCCTTTTGAAAAGTCAAAAAAAAATCTATACTATACTTTGACAACTCACCTTCAACTGACTTTGTTTTGTATTTACAAAACACCTCTCATATATGTTTCGCTATTATACATATAATATACATATAATTTTCTTCTATGTTTCATTATGTTATATTCATTTATTTAGTTTATTATTTTCAAGTCTTATTTGTAAATATTGTTTATTTGGTTTGTTTTTATTTAGGTTATTTTCAAATGAATGTAATAAAGTTTTCCTTTTGAAAAGTCAAAAAAAGTCTTCTTCTTATTCTTCTTCTTCGTCTTTTTTTATTTTGTATTATTTGTTCTTGTATATATTTGTCAGCTCTATTTTTTGTTTCCTTTGGAAAATAAAGTTTTCCTTTGAAAAGTCAAAAAAAGTGTTCTTCTTCTTCTTCTTTTTTTCACATCATTGAATGTGACTCTTATCATATTTACCCTATCATCTATTGTCATTACCATCAATTGATGATATGTTTATCATTGAATGCATTCATATCATCAAAGTCTTTCAAATGTTGCTTTCCCTTTTATTGAATGTTTTCATTTAGTAATATACCGTGTTTTTTGTTTTTCCCCTTTTTTATTTTGTATTATTTGTTCTTGTATATATTTGTCAACTGCATTTTTGGTTTCATTTGGAAAATAAAGTTTTCCTTTGAAAAGTCAAAAAAGTCTTCTTCTTCTTCTTCTTCTTCGTCATCTTCTTCTTCGTCTTCATCTTCATCTTCTTCTTCTTCTTCTTTATCTTCTTTATCTTCTTTTTCATCTTCTTCTTCCTCTCCTTCATCTTCTTCTTCATCTTCTTCTTCTTCTTCTTCTTCGTCATCTTCTTCTTCGTCTTCATCTTCATCTTCTTCTTCTTCTTCTTTATCTTCTTTTTCATCTTCTTCTTCCTCTTCTTCATCTTCTTCTTCTTCTTCATCTTCTTCATCTTCTTCTTCTTCTTCTTCTTCTTCATCTTCTTCTTCTTCGTCTTCTTCTTCTTCATCTTCTTCTTCTTCGTCTTCTTCTTCTTCTTCTTCTTCTTCTTCATCTTCTTCATCTTCTTCTTCATCTTCTTCATCTTCTTCTTCTTCTTTTTTACCGAGTGCTGAGAGTCCGAGTGTGAGTGTTGCTGTGCGCGCGACGCACGAGGCAACGCGATCCACACTCCGCCCACTCGCCCGCCAGCCACGGGGCAGGCAGCGCGCCTTTGCCCACATCCTGTCGCCCGCGACCGTCCGGCCCGCCGGCGTGTATCAAATCACGGCGCTAATGTGGTGACAACGTCCTTAAGTCCCGATCAGCATAACGTCCGCTCGACTGCCGTCCGCGCCAAGGCACTTTAGCATTCTAATGACGCATCTCCTGCCGTCTCTATCGTCGCTGTCTGTCTGTCTCTCTGTCTGTCTGTCTGTCTGTCTGTCTGTCTGTCTGTCTGTCCTGTCAGTCTTGAGTGTCCGCCCGTCTGTCTCTGCCTGTATGTCTATCTGTCAGTCTGTCTGACTCTCACTTTCGCTCTCTCGTTATCTTTCTTCCAATGTCTCTCCCTCTGTCTCCCTCTTTCTCTCCCTCTGTCTCCCTCTGTCTCCCTCTTTCTCTCCCTCTTTCTCTCCTCTCTCTCTCTTTGTTTCTACGCCTCTACGCCTCTACGCCTCTACGCGGTTCCGCCTCTCCGCCTCTATGCCTCTCCGCCTCTCCGCCTCTCCGCCTCTCCGCTTTTACGCCTCTACGCCTGTCCGCCTCTCCGCCTCTCCGTCTCTCTGCCTCTACACCTCTCCGCCTCTCCGCCTCTCCGCCTCTCCGTCTCTTCGCCTCTACGCCTCTCCGCCTCTCCGCCTCTCCGCCTCTCCGCCTCTCCGTCTCTCTGCCTCTACGCATCTACGCCTCTCCGCCTCTCCGCCTCTCCGCCTCTCCGCCTCTCCGTCTCTTCGCCTCTCCGTCTCTTCGCCTCTCCGCCTCTCCGCCTCTCCGCCTCTCCGCCTCTCCGTCTCTTCGCCTCTACGCCTCTCCGCCTCTCCGCCTCTCCGCCTCTCCGCCTCTCCGTCTCTCTGCCTCTACGCATCTACGCCTCTCCGCCTCTCCGCCTCTCCGCCTCTCCGCCTCTCCGTCTCTTCGCCTCTCCGTCTCTTCGCCTCTCCGCCTCTCCGCCTCTCCGCCTCTCCGCCTCTCCGTCTCTTCGCCTCTACGCCTCTCCGCCTCTCCGCCTCTCCGCCTCTCCGTCTCTCTGCCTCTACGCATCTACGCATCTACGCCTCTCCGCCTCTCCGTCTCTTCGCCTCTACGTCTCTTCGCCTCTACGCCTCTACGCCTCTACGCCTCTCCGCCTCTACGCGATTCCGCCTCTCCGCCTCTCCGCCTCTCCGCCTCCCCATCACCCGTGACAGTTGACAGTTGGGCCGATACAAGAAACCGAGAGCAGTTGTTCGGTCAAAAGTTTACGCGACAATCAAAAGCAAAGGCAGCGTTGGAGGGGGGGGGTCGGGAAGTAGCTTGTTTTCCACTTTTTTTCCCGATCGCCACTAGCACACAGCGCTGTACAATCCTACGCCTCCGCGGGTTTTGTGTAAAGTGTCCATCCGTGGTGAACCCGACTTTTTTTGGGGGGTTTTCCCCAAAGCAAACCGAATCTGAGCAGATTCGCTTTCAGTAAGTCGGGGATTACTCGTGTGAGGAGCGACATTTCCTTCTTTTTTTTCTTCTTCGCCCGTAGCGAAGAAGGGAAGAGAAAGTAATCATTCGCCTCGGAGTCTCCCTGTAATTAATAGTACATGTGGCGTTCAGCGATAAAGGGCCACATTGAATCGTCCCGGCCTCGCGTCGTGTCGCCTGGAAATCCCCCCTTTGCATAGGATAACAGACCGGCGAAAATCTGCAATGCATCAGAGCGAGGATTATTTAGTCGGTGCGTCGTTACCTGTTTACGAGCGTCGGGTAAGACCGTGCAGAAACTGCCCACAAATACGGGGGGGGGATTTTGGTTCGGCGATCTACCTAGTTTGTCGTCATGGGTTATTCACCCCCATCCAGCCCCCACAGCATACCCAAAGTCCCTCTTCGCTTCCATCCTTTCCCCTCCACTGGGGCGTTCAGCTCCCGGTTCGATCGCTCCCTGACGAGCGAGGCTGCGTACTACCGTACATATGGCAACGAAACGTCACGGCGTGCAACTCCCGACTGCTTTCCATAAAAATGACTTAGGACCTGTGCACACGTCGGATTACTGTCGACGGTCTTCTTCGTAAACACTGCAAAACGACATCGTCCTTGTAGAAAGATTTTTTTATTCTGAACCATGTCGGTTATACTTCATGGTGAAACTTAACAACCTCTGAGGAAAAGGCCGTAGAGCAACCTGCAGGCCTATAATAATTATAGCAACTCTTTTTTGTCATCACTTTGCTACAACACGCGTCACGCGGTACAGAAGTATCTTGGTCTCTGGTTGACTGAGTGGAGCCTATACGTCACAATGGAGAGCTTTCGTTACGCACGATTAGCGCGCGCTGATACGTTTAGCGGTGTTGCGTGCAGTTGCGTGACTTATGGTGGGTATTCCAGTAGGGTCTCTGGTTCAAACTCCGGAATGTTCTTCAAAGCTTTCGAGAAAGAAAAGCCTTGATCGAAAAAAAAACTAGCGGCATCTTGATCTGGGGGCCGCCATGTTTGGTGATTGTTTGATACCCACTATAGGTCACGTGGCCTACAGGGCGCAATTTGTCAATTTGCAACTGTACCATTAACCATGCGCTAAAAACTGCAGAGTGAAAATATTTCTGAAAACAGACGAAATGGGGACTTTATTGTTGTTGTTGTTGTCGTCGTCGTCGTCGTTGTTGTTGTTGTTGTTGTCGTTGTTGTTGTTCCCTAGTTCTGTCTTATCGGATCTTCTGTCTTATCGGATCTTCTGTCTTATCGGATCTTCTGTCTTACCGGATCTTCTGTCTTATCGGATAAATTACACAATACAATGGGAAAACAAGAAGAAGCCACTGTGGCTGGATTCGGATCCGTGACTGACACGCCGCCCTTTAGAGCCACGTAAATTCGGGGCTAACGATACGCCGGGAAGGGCATAACCTCACGCGGCACCCGAGCCGGTACGTGCCGCGGTAACGCGATCTTCCCTCCGTCCAATACCAAATGCAATTAGCTCACAATTACCTAATGTGTGCGATCACACAGATAGATAATGCACGCGCTGTCGGCAAAGCGTCGGGCACGTCTGCATCTGGCTTGTCAGCGCGTCCCCCGATGTCCGCTTATTAAAGTGATACGGGAGGACTCGTTGGGAATCTTTCGGAGGATTCGTGGCGGCTTTTGGCGACGCACGGGACGTCGACTCCGTCGTGCGACGGCGACAGCAACGGCCAACCCACCCCCCATGCGACTTGTACATTCATTCAACGCCCGCCATTAACGAGTCTGCTTGGACCGAAGGAAGGCGTCCGAGAGGGGAAAGGGAGAGAGCGCGTTGAGATGCAGACCAACCCCGTCGTCTTTCCAAAGGCGTCCCAGCGGGTGAAGGCACTATGGCGGCGCTCGTCCCCTCTGTGTGCGGACAATGGCGTTTCGAGAAAGAAAAAGAAAAACGACCACGGCCTTCTCTGGCGCGAAGTTCCGGGCGTCGGTCGATGCTCAACGAGCAGCACAACTTCATTGTCCCCACCCCCCCCCCAAACCTTTTTTTCTTTTGGCCTGCCCTTTCCTGGGTCCGATCGAGCCGGGCTTCTAATGGCCCAGGTGAAGGCACCGCCGCCAGGGGCTCGTCACGTACGGAAACCTCTCGCCGTAATTACAAGTCTGAATGCGAGCGCCAGAACGAGCCCAACATCAAGTAAGCCTTCGCTTCTTCCCTCCTCCTCCCCAACCCCCCCTCTGGTAACGAGGTTGTCGACGGGTATAGCCTTACAGACAATGAGCTCCCTGGCGTCACCGTGAAGCTAATACCTCGAGAGTGTTGTTAATGCCTGGCGGGTGTGCGCATGCGCTGTACTGGTTTCATCGTTTTGCATAGACTCGGTCAAAGGTCAAATTTCCGGCTGGGTTTACTCAGTCGGACTGAGTTCGAGCAACACGATACGTTACTGCATGGCCGACCGTTGATTTTGACTACAGAATATAAGAAGGCAAATGTTTAGTAGTAAATCCAAAGTGCATTGCGGAATGGTTGAATGTCTAATCACTATAGCTAGGCAAGAAGAAAAAAAAGACATTCAGAGTCTCAGAGAGAGAGTTAATGCACTCTAGTGGCTTGGCTAAATGAATGGTCGTTTCCGTGCAAGAGCCTACGTATCGATCCTGTGCTCTGGGTACCAGACACCGACGAATGGTGCTGGAAATAATCCGGTTCCCTCGCAAACTTCCGCTCCCCCAGCGGCACCTCCGCCGCGCACGATTACGGACCGGAACGTGGTTAATCCCCCGGACAGTATATTCGCGGGGGGGTATTCTCTTCCCGCAGCCCTACCGCCACCCCCAACTCCATCTCCCCTCTCTCCCTCCCTCCCTTTAATGAGGTGCACTCAGCCTCGTTAGCGCGAGGTGCTGCGCGCTGGTTTCGCGAAACGTGCATGGACAGGAAGAAGAAAAAAAACACACGACGACCAACCGGATCTACAGTGGGAAATAAATCACGGTGGATTCGTGATTTCTCGCCCGTCAAAATTACCACACAACCAAAAAAACACGAAACAGGAGTTGAGTAAAAAAAACGATTTGTGCGGCATCCATTCAAGATGCATGTATACTCGTTGATACCTGTTCATTTCCTATCTCCCATTCCTGTGTTTCATTGAAATATGTTAATTGGAATAGGGACGGGCACCGTTCTATACTCAAGCTCTTCTTTCAGGCTGCACCCAGCACTCTTTTCATCTGCCAGATGGACTGAGTAATCATTCTTAAAACAATAATGATATGAGTGTACTGGGCATTAGAATCCCTTGGTCACCGTAGTAATGCTGTCCGGCTTAGCCGTGAGAAAATGTGGATGAAGCGTCTTCGGACTATTCAACCACATGGTCTCAACATCCAGGAGGGTAATGACTAACACCATGCATGGTTTCTGATACTCTTTTGTGTTCACTCCTCCACACCTCTCTCTTTGATCTTTCCCCCTCTTCTCACTAATCCCTACCCTAATCCTTGCCCTTCCCTTTGATCTCATCCTACCAGCTTTCCTCTTTGTCCTTTGTTTCTCATCCGTGTCCTATTCACTCTCTTCCCCCTTCCGTCGTGTACACGTATCTGTTTTGTCCTTTTCACTCTGCCTTTGAGAAAGGTCCTGCTAGGATCGAAACGTCAGGCCCACTAAATTTGGAGATTCTTAAAACTCGTACGAACCCGTTGTCCTGAGGTGAATAATATCACTGCTTGTCATCGTGACTTTTAACGCTTCAAGGCCACGCGCACAGACATGCATAAAACAAGCAGATTTTCATTATTCTCTACTTCGTTTTGTGGGGCTTTTGGGCTGCAGTTTTATTAATTGCTTCGTGTTCTAAATTAATTTGGTCAATTCTTATTTCACCCCCAAGAGAGAGATTGTCGTGTCCAGCCCACTGGAGATCCTTTGTCAAAGGCGTTTCTCAAAGGTCGGTGTTTTTGTTCATATCGTTATTTTAACCGTTCCCATCCGGCGGAGAAATTTACCCGGTCATTATCTGTTAGGAAAGGATTACCAGTTGGCTACGTTTTCGTCAAGGCGTGATTAGTCTTACTTTGTTTCATCGCATACCGTGTGACGGCTCGCTGTCCTATGTGTATGTTTTGGAGAAATTCTGACTCCAATTTACAGCGATTTGTCGCTTGCATTTTGGAAAGGGTATGGGACTTTGGTCCTAATATGCAGCAGTTAATGGTTAAGTGTTTGTTACCGATGTACCAGCCCTGCAAAGACTAGTTGACCATTTTGGGAAGTCCGCATGCACACACACACACACACACAACACGTATACTTGTTTTGTAAACACCTTACACGCGTATACTTGTGGGGTATTCCCTTTGTTCTCGTGTACTAAAAAAAACACTCCCAGAAAAGCCTAATTCAAATCGCTCCCTTTCGAACCAGAATCACTTTCCTTGGCTGAAATTTCTAGCGAACGTCCCTTATATAATATAGTTCTATTTGCGACGGGTAAACATACCTCGGAAATTGCTCCTTTTTGAGTTAATTCCAAATAACCAGTTTCGTGAAAATCTTATGGGGTACCAAAAATGTACCCCACAAGGAGCGGTCCCATTGTTCTGAGTACCCATCCATTGCACTGGTACCCCACAACCCACCTTATGTGCGCCCACACACACACTCATTTTTGTATCCTTGTGGAGACATTGCTTTGATCCCGTGCACTATACAACCGCAGAGTGAAAAAAAACGATGTTTTAAAAATGCTCCCATTTCAACCACATTGACATTCCTAGGTAGAATGTTGGACCGTATGTTCCTTATGTAACACTCCAATTTGCGACGGTTTAATATCCATCACACATTTCCCGGGTTTGGTTTACTTATTTCCAAATACCAGTTTCGTGAAAAACACGTGGAGTCCTATGCACTTTTACAATTTCCCTGTGGAGACCTATTCAACCTATTGGACTAGGTCTCTACAGGGCATTAGATTCCCGCCCATACACACACCTATAGGGACAGGATGATTCAGACCACAGAGCACTGACACGTTGAATCAGAGTCCTGGGGATCAAATCAATGTTCCTTCCTAAATAAAACAGTCCATTCCTTTGAATGTTCTGATTTCTCTTTGGTTCTGGCTTGTGGCCATCCGCATTCCAGTAATAGTCTGGTACCGGTCTGTCGTTTATACTCCAAATGCCATATCCAACACCAATGTCGGTGGAGGGGGAATAGATGGTACCAGACCGTTTGCTCCCACGCACGTTGAATGCTAAACAAAAAGGGAAGATAAAGATGTGATTTGCACGACCCATTCTATTCATTTTCAGTTGATGGCGTAAAATGTACGACTACATATTGGTGCAACAGTGCTGACTGCACTCATTCGGCGCGCAGTGTTTCACCCCCAACCAATCCTACGACAGAAAAACGAACGAGTTCTCCAGCACAGGTAGCAGTAAAGCAAGATTCGATTGGGTTTTGAGTATGTGGTTTTTAGGTGGTTTTTTTTTTCGCAGTGGCTGTTTTTACGGCAGTCGTCTGTGTGGTTCCCTGACTTGATTGTATTTCGTCAGCATTGCAGGCTGGTTGAACCAGTCTATTAGCTGATAGTCTGGTTCCAAGAGCTAAACATCGTGACAAATACTGTGAAGTCAGGGAACCACACGGACGACTGCCGTAACAACAGCCACTGCGGGTTTTTTTACCTTCGCACGACATAATAAACACAGCATCTCATGTCAGGCCTGAACCTTTAAGGCGCTGCCCACTCCCCTGCCCGTTATTCGGTGTGGCCGCAATTCGTTCACCCTTGCAAATCGCTCTCTTCTAGAAGCAGTTGCCCTCGTTTTGTAAGACTATAAAATGAGAGCTGACGGAGGAGGGGGGGGGGAGAAAGGGATGAATAATTAAAAACGGACGAATTGTCCAATCTGTACCATGCCGATTGCAGACAGTCGCCTGTGAATTGTGAATGTCGGCGGAGGGGGAGTGGGGGGCACGCCAATAGAACACCCTTTTATATTATGAGACCGAAGCGCAATTTGTCCAGGACGTCACCCCCCTTCGAAATAGAATTAATCTCTCTGGTGGTGATATCTATACGAAAGGGGGCTCATTGCGGGCCAGTCCCAGTGGAAATGAACCCCGAGGAAACATTTTAAGAGGTGTAAGGGTGTGTGTTTGTGAATGGTATCAGATGCCATTTCCCCGACTGCGTTAGACTTTCAGACGGTAATATCTCACGTCGATGCTTCTTCCATTCTCATAGCTTATCAGAGCTGAGGTTTACAAAAATGAAGATATATTTTGGGCGTAATATCGCATCCTTCCTTGGAGGCATTATTGGGTAACCTTTTTTTTGTAAGGGAGGGGGGTGTATAGGGCAGCGCAGGTTGAGATGGATGGTTGCCAGGGCAGGTCGTAGCTTGCCAAGTGTGTAATTGGGTTGGGCATGGAAGGGAGGGGATCGCTGACCGGTCGTCTTGGATACACGGCGGATGGGTGCCATGGGTATATTGGCTCACCCCATTAAAGGGGGGTGGGGTTCCTCCGACGAGGGAGGATCGGGCGGAGGGGAATGCGGCTGTTGCTGCTACTGTTGCTGCTGCTGTTGTTGTTGCATTTGCTGCTGTTTCTGTTGATGTTGCTGTTGCTGTTGATGTTGCTGTTGATGTTGCTGTTGCTGTTGCTGTTGCTGTTGCTGTTGTTGATGTTGCTGTTGCTGTTGCTGTTGATGTTGCTGTTGTTGATGTTGCTGTTGTTGTTGCTGTTGTTGTTGCTGTTGCTGTTGTTGTTGCTGTTGCTGATGTTGCTGTTGCTGTTGCTGTTGTTGCTGCTGTTGCTGTTGTTGTTGCTGTTGCTGTTGCTGTTGTTGCTGATGTTGCTGTTGCTGTTGCTGTTGTTGTTGCTGTTGATGTTGTTGTTGCTGTTGCTGTTGCTGTTGCTGTTGCTGTTGCTGTTGCTGTTGCTATTGATGTTGCTGTTAGTGTTGCTGTTGATGTTGATGTTGATGTTGCTGTTGCCGTTGCTGTTGATTTTGTTGCTGTTGCTGTTGATGTTGCTGTTGCTGTTGCTGTTGTTGTTGCTGTTGAATTTGTTGCTGTTGCTGTTGATGTTGCTGTTGATGTTGCTGTTGTTGCTGTTGCTGTTGCTGTTGCTGTTGATGTTGCTATTGGTGTTCGTCTTTGTTTTGCTGTTGCTGTGATTATTGCTGCTGTAGCCGTCGCCATTGCTATCCCTGATACTGGTGCTGTTGGTGCTGTTGGTGGTGGCGTTAATGTTCCTTTTCTACACTGCTGATGTTGATGACGATGCTATACCTGTCGATGATGGCACTGCTGCAAGATTCACTCTCTAGACTATATGCGCTGCATGGTTTTGTGTGGTTTGTGTCAGTTGTGATCTGGTGGCGGTGTGCATGCATGGTTATGGTTGAGCCGGCAGTAGTTGCGGCGGTACGGGTTGTGGTTATTGCGCTCATGGTATGGGTCGTTGATAGGACGTGGTTGTACTAATTGTGTGGGGAGAGGAGAACATTAACTACGGAGGTGTTTTCTGTGGCAGTAGGATAGGTTGTGTTGATTGCGCCCTTTCTCTGGTTTTGCATTGTCCGTACACTCTTAAATTTCAGATAGGAATGGTGATTCTGTGTTTCAGAAGCACATGAACGCGAGAAGGGGACTGTTATAATTGGACTTTAATGAACATATCGCACGACACACGGAAACCCAACCAAGGCTGCCCGGCCAACCAGTCTGGTATGCCTCTTCACACGGTGTAGGTTTCGGCCACAGAGCGAGTGTGCATACAGAGTTGGCTATGATGGATTCGTCGTCCGAGTTTAAGAGTACAGGGGGGAGGAAAAAAAACACACACTGCCACTTTAACGGGCCCTGCCCGTCCTTGTGTGAACTCTGCGGTGAACTCATCTCATCTCTCCCTCTCCCTCTCCTTCTCCTTCTCCTTCTCCTTCTCCCACTCCCTCTCCCGCTACCCGCTGATGGAGGTGAAACAGCGAGCCGGGCGCAGAACGGCCAATTAATCAAGCCAGGACTCGCTCCACTTGCTCGGTGTTCTGGAGAGAGAGAACAAGGGGTATGGCGAGGAAGAGAGGGAGAGCGAGAGAGAGAGACGGGCAGACAGACTGACAGACAGAATCAGGGAGAGACAAAGAGAAAGAGAGAGAGGGGGAAGGAGTTAAACACAGAGAGGAGAGAGAGAGATAGGCAGACAGACTGACAGAGTCAGGGAGAGACAAAGAGAAAGAGAGAGAGGGGGGGAGAAGGAGTTAAACACAGAGAGGAGAGAGAGATAGACAGACAGACTGACAGACAGAGTCAGGGAGAGACAAAGAGAAAGAGAGAGAGGGGGGGAGAAGGAGTTAAACACAGAGAGGAGAGAGAGATAGACAGACAGACTGACAGACAGAGTCAGGGAGAGACAAAGAGAAAGAGAGAGAGGGGGGGAGAAGGAGTTAAACACAGAGAGGAGAGAGAGATAGACAGACAGACTGACAGACAGAGTCAGGGAGGGGCAAAGAGAAAGAGAGAGAGAGGAGGGAAGAGTTAAACACAGAGAGGATAGAGAGATAGACAGAGACCGACAGACAGAGTCAGGGAGAGACAAAGAGAAAGAGAGAGGGGAAGGAGTTAAACACAGAGAGCTAGAGGAGAGGAGAGAGAGGGAGAGAGAGGAGAAAGAGGACGGGGAGATAGGTAGAGACGAGGGAGAGATATAGGGAGATGGGCGAGACGGTGGTGCAGAGACACAGGGACAAAGAGAGACCGACAGAGACAGAGTCAGAGACAGACAGTATCCATCTTAGCACCGGCGGGCGGCCTTAGCGCTGATATTATGCGGGGAAATCCGATTACACGTGATGCGCTGCCTCGGTTGAGCTGCCGTCGATGGGGACGGGGGGGGGGGGTAGCGGGTGCAGCTAGGCCGGGAGACGAGGAGTAGGAGGAGGAAGGGGGGTTGGTGGGGTGGGTAAGGGGAAGGTTGTCGTGTCAGGGCCGGACCAGCTTGTTGCATCTCCCAGCCTGTATGCTTTCCTCCGGCTGCACTGAATGATTGGGTCCCGTCTCATATACGAA
>OX465113.1:3471459-3480897 GCA_949987565.1 Luidia sarsii
ATCCGTTCGTTCGTTCATTCTTGCAATCAATCATTGATCAATCCACCCATCTATTCATGTTGGTATTCATCTGTTCGTTCATTCATTCATGCAATCATTCATTGATCAATCCAACCATCTATTCATGTTGGTATTCATCTGTTCGTTCATTCATTCATGCAACCATTCATTGATCAATCCAACCATCTATCCATTCGGGTATTCATCCGTTCGTTCGTTCGTTCATTCATTCATGTAATATTTCATGCGACAATTCATTGATCAATCCACCCATCTATCCATTTGGGTATTCATCCTTCATTCATTCATGCAGTCATTCATTGATCAATCCACCCACCGATCCATTAAAGTTGTTCATCCATTCATGCGACAATATTCATTAATCAATCCACCCATACGGGCATTCATCAGTTCATTCATTCCTGCAATCATCCATTGATCAATACACCCATCCATCCATTAAGGTATTCATCCGTTCATTCATTCATGTGGCCACCAATCATCCACCAATCCAAACCCAACCGTCTATCAACTCATCCATCCCGGTGTCCATCCATCCGTCGATCTAACCAATAACCCGCCAGCCATTCCATTTTATTCATCCATCCATCCATGCATGCATCCATCCATCTTCAGAAACCACCCAGCAATCCATTACCGGCCGCGATTACTTGCATGGGTAGGCCTGTGCGTTATTCCGTTTACTCATCTCGGTTGACCCGCAAGCAGTGAGCTCAGTGCATGCACAGATAGTCTGGTGCAACCCCTCCAAACAAATAAAATGGCCACCCTTTCTGGTATCCTTTGCTCACTTCCCTCCACCCGTTCCCCGTTTCTTCCCTTCCTCGTCATGAAGCAAGGGAACAACAGGCAGGCAATTCAATTGATCTCGTGCCGGGCTGCGGAGAGGGAGCCGATGCAACGGCAGCGTTAAGGAGCTGGCGACGAACGCCCGCGACACGAAGCCCACGAGGGAAATCAGTCGCTCGCTAATTAGCTTCCACCACACCCGGGCTGATGACCACAGCCTCCTCCCCTCCCCCACCTCTTCATTAAAAAACCCCTCTGCCTCGCCATCTAATGAGGTCACAGTGGTGTGGGCCTCCTTAACGGCCTTAAAACTCCCCCTCGTCATCCATCTAACCCACCCAGCCCCCTCCCTCTAGTTCAGAGAAGTCGTCGACTCGGTCAGAAACGGCTTCCTACAATTGAGTTGCCAAATAAACCTTACTTCCCCCCCCCTCAGCCCCCCGACGGAGTTTTCTTTCGCTCTCGCGTTCCTGTGAAAACAGGGCCCATTGTGGCTGCCGCGTATCGCAGCGCTGCCACTGTGTGCACTATGCGGGGGATGTAATGGACTTTCTTCCCATCAGTTCGTCCCATCAGTTGGGTTTGTTCCGCCCGAGCGTTCCGACGTGGGCTGCCAAAACAGCCAGGGTATCCCTCGCCCCTCTCAGGATTGTCAACCGCGGACGGTGGGGGGGGGGCGAATGGCGGAGCCCGTAACAGGTCCTTATGCAAATACTCCGCCGGGCGCGTTGTGGAGGGATTCCCGCCGACCGGGGGTTCCCTCTCCAGATCTCCAGCTCGGAGGCCCCCCTAAAGCTACGATTTACCGGCCCTTCTCCATCTCCCCCTGCCTCTGCCTCTGCCTCTGCCTCTGCCTCTGCCTCTGCCTCTGCCCCTGCCTCTGCCTCTGCCTCTGCATCTGCCTCTGCCCCTGCCTCTGCCTCTGCCTCTGTCTCTGCCCCCGCCTCTGCCTCTGCCTCTGCCTCTGCCTCCGCCTCTGCCTCTGCCTCTGCCTCTGCCTCTGCCTCTGCCTCTGCCTCTGCCTCTGCCTCTGCCTCTGCCTCTGCCTCTGCCTCTGCCTCTGCCTCTCGCTCTCTTTCAGCCTGTCTGTCTCTCGTGCTTTCCCTTCTTGTCTCCCTCGCTCCCCCCTTTCCCTCTCCCCTCCCCTCCCTCCCTCCCTTCCTCCCTCTCCCTCCCTCCCTCCCCTCTCTCTCTCTCTCGCTCTCTCCCTCCCTCTCTCTCTCTCTCTCTTTCTCTCTCTCAGTCTCTCTCTACCCCTCCTCCTTCCAGTACCCCCATCCTTCCCCTTACCACCCACCAATGAGTGCTCGGGACAGACGGGCGGACGGACGGGGAGTGTAATCCATCTCAGAAATATCCACCGCCATAAATCTATCATGATTGCACGAGCACACCTATAGTCTCCCGTCTAATCGATTTGAAAATGCGTACTTCTCTGTTCCAATGGCTTCAGGGCCGAGACGCATATTCATAGGGTTCGCTGACACACGTCGTTTCGTGGGTAGATCTCCCCCCCCCCCCGGAACATTTCCCCCCTCTTCTCTTTTTTCCCCTTCTTTAAGAGTGGACTAGACATCACCAGCGGAGCATTAAGTGCGTAAAGCTCTGAAGAAGAACATCTCTGCCAACTCCCGAAGCCTCTTAGCGTGGCACGGCCTCACTTTATCCTGACGATCGAAGGAAGGGGCAAGTGAAGAGGCTGCTGCCAATCAGCGGACAAGCATGGGCCGGGGTATCTGCACTCATGGCCGGCTCGCCGACAAACAGAACCCACGCCACGGGAGAGAGAGAGAGAGAGAGAAAAAAAAGACAAAGCCCGCCCACCAACGTCGCCCGATTAACACGGCCCGGTCGACCTTTCCGGTCGAGTGTGGATCCTCGCACGACAGGCGGCAATGTCTATACGTATACCACGTCCCATCTCGTCTTAAAGGCGGCCTTAAAGGCGCATTGCATGCGCCCACTGAGCAGGCAGTGCCTTCGGGTCGCAAATGAGGATACTGCAAAGTCATTTCGACTGAAAACCCACTTTATGATGAGGTAGTGAAACAGTTACACACCAAGGGCTATTCCTTTGCACAATCCATTTGCACTTTTGTTTTTTGTTTGTTTTTGTGGGGAAGGGTTTGGGAGCTCATACCGTATAGTGCTATTACGTCTCAAATACATCTCTCCACCCTAGCAACGTACGGAACAATACATTGAGACATGAGTGGGGCATGCCCAACTAGGGATTACTCCTAGACGCAGTTGGGATGTTTAAAACTGGACAGTGACACGATTATGGCCTCACCATAACCCGCCTCTTGGTGGCAGCAAACACACTGTCGACTGATAATGCACTGGACGTTCCATTAACACCTTTTTACGAATTTAAGGGACAGATTTCCGGAACACTTCATAAAACAGCAGCTGCACACAAAATCTCGCTTGAACTTAAAGGCGCTGTTTTCTTCATTGGCATGTAGCCCTATATAACCAAATTCTGTTGGTCCGAAGTCTGCTCAATAAGGGGCTGTTATCACTTAAATCCATGCTACAGAACTGTTTTGCAATGTTGCTGACAATCAAACTGTTTTCCACACTCGTTCTTGGGGTGTATTTGCAAGTTTTCAGTTTTAGATGCTAATGAGAATTTCGATATTCATGAGCTAATTTGTGGTGTCATCACAGGATCAGGCAACAGAAACCCAATTGGTTGTCTTCAAAGGTTTCTGAAAATGCCTGGTTTTTTCCTGCAGAACTATCCCTAAACCTGGTAATTTACTGCTAGAATGTATATCTTCATAATCATTTAGTGAAGGAGTTTTTCATCAAACCTACTCCAGAGGGACTTGTGTGCAGTTTGAAAGTTAATGTTTTTTTTAACTTTGGGTTCCTTACATGACCTTACAATAGCGCCCTCATTTTTATAAGGATTTATTTAAAGGTAAAAACAAAAGATAACCAATTTCTGACTCCACTAAGAAAAGAGTTTGCTAATAGGTGTGTATATACTTCAAATCCCTAGATGACGGCAGAAAATTAGCTTGGCTGTGATATTTATTGCAGAGACCCTGCCTGCCTGCCTGATAGTGTGAAAGAAATACAGCCTGAGCCATAGCCTGAGCCACAGCCTGCCTTTCGCAGAGGACCTATATATGCGTCCACAACCACACCCTCGCCAATGCCCGGCCCTTCCAACAGTAGACAGAGCACAGAGAGACACCCCCGTACATTGTTTGACCGCTAACGGTGCGCGCAGCGGTCTGCCTTGTTTAAGTATTATTTTTATTAAATACGGAAACCTGTTGCATAAATCAACAACTCTGGCGGGCGCCAGTCTGCCATCTGCAGACAGGTCGGTTCGCTGACGGTAACTCGTAACGGGGGGATCATCATAAAAGCAGGCATAAGATATCGACTTGATTAGCTGCCAAGACGGTGAAAGAAACGTGCAACCAAGTAAAAAATGTGGTGTTTTTTTTTTTTTAAACCTAACGTCAACTCGTCGAATCACTCAGCGGTAAAAAAAAATCAATTTAGTGCGGAATCGATTACTGTGTTATTTGATGGGTCGGGTGAACCGACTTGTCGATGCTGACCGGGTAACCGCCCTTTTTTCCCCGTATTTCTTTTCATTCCCCCCCCCCCTCCCTCTCTCTCTCTCTCCTCATTCCGGCACGCCACCTTCAATTTCGCATACCCTGTCAACAGTCGCCCGGTCCTCAACCGTGATATTAGCTTACATGCATCCCGTGCGTTGACCCCCGTGATGCTGTGGAACGATCTCTCATAAAAGCACGCGTTGGGAATTCATACCGCCCTTCTGGGCTTCTTCGGACGGTCCCCCCCCCTCTCCCTTTCCCCCTACCCGAGATTGCAGCCCCTATTTCATGTGCTCGACGGACCGTTGCCCATCTTGGGCACGATAAATCGATAGAGGGCCCCTTCCTCTAGGGCCTGCGTAGGGGGTGGGGGAAACGGTGTCGAATCATAGCCCGACGCGTTCTACCGGAAACTGTTTTTCGGCAGCGGATGAATATTTAATCACGACGCTATGAAGTCGGGGAGCACTTTCACTTTGCAAAGTGCAAAGTGTTCAATTCGAGTGCACATGCATAGGGCCTACCTGTCTGCAGCCCATTTCACACTCTCTGCTCACCTATTCCCCCCCCCCAAAAAAAGGTTCGAAGTCGAAGTCGATGGCGCGACTTCGAAGTCGGAGTCGGAGTCGAAGTCGAAGTCGAAGTCGAAGTCGAAGTCGAAGTCGAAGTCGAAGTCGAATCAAATCAGAATCAAAATCAGACAAAAAATCTCTTCGAGGTTGTTCAATGTCTGAGCGATCAATATCGATGTCGAAGTCGCGACTTCGAAGTCGGAGTCAAAGTCAAAGTCAAAGTCGAAGTCGAAGTCGAAGTCGAGGTCGAGGTCGAGGTCGAAGTCGAAGTCGAAGTCGAAGTCGAATCAAATCAGAATCCAAATCAGAAAAAAAAAATCGAAGTTGTTCAATGTCCGGGCGATCTACGAAAGGTCGTGACATTTTTTTCCCCATGGCATACTTGTTGATTTGGCAGCTTTTCGTCTTTTCTATATTACTCATACCTTTTATGTTCAAGATCTTCTCCCGATTCCCTTTATACACATCCTTGAGAGAAAAGAGATCGGCCCGTCCCCCCGGGACTGAGTTCCGCCGTGCCCGGGGGAAGGTAACGAAGGGGGGGGCGAACGCCGTCGGGCCCATGCGGGGCATCTTGACTTGAACTCGGTGACCCGCGCCATCCACGCCGAGATGGTCGTGGCCCCGTGTATACGGTCCGCTCAATCGGGTTATTGCATTTTTCCTCCGTGCGCTCACCGTTTTCGCGTACCATCTTTCGCCCCGGGGCGAGAAAGACAACCCTAAAGAAGGAGGAGAAAAAAAAAACAAGATGAAAGAGGGGTATTAAAGACGAAGAAGCGGAAGAGGCAGACGGGCATAAGAGACAATGCACGTTTTTTTGGGGAGGCCGCTCAGCGGCTGTCGAAGGAAATTACCGCCTCGGGAGTCGGGAGGACATTTCGGCACTGATTTTAGGCTAAGTCTGAATGATGAACAAAAACAGAGAGAGAGAGGGGGGAGAGAGAGATAGAGGGGGGGAAGGAAGGGGAATTGAAGGGAAACATTTCGCCTCGAACTGGGTTAAAAAATCGAGGTTAAGCACTTGCTTTCTCAGGGGAGAAATCATCCCCAGATGTGCTTCTATCCATCCCTAAAAAAAAAGGAAGCTCAGTAATTGGGGTTTTATTCGAATTTAATTCAGTGCGTGGAATTCGACTTAATGTACTGACATCACAGGGGGACGTTCTTATACGTCGAGGCACCCCGACGTTAAGCAGCCATCCGCTTTACCGTTTCACTTGTTTATGTAGACTTGACCCCCCCAAAAAAAAAAATTCATAACTGCCGACCCTTACTTCACCCCTGGGGAAGAGGCTGATAGTTTGATAGATAACGCGAGGTACGGACACTTTCAGGCCTGTCTTACTCTCTATGTGTCCCCCAAACGTATAGTGGTTATTATCTATACCGTGGTTGGAGACCTGAAAAGTGCAGCGTGCTACTGCAGCCTCGGCTGTGTCAGTGTGGAAACACCACTTGTAAAAAAACTGAAAGCTTTTCGATAATGAGCGTGCATGGCTCTGAGAAGAGCCTGGTACCGCGGCATTTCAGGCGGTGTGCGTGTCTCCTCTGGCCGTCGTCGGGAGAAGGCTTCGTGAACATTTGACGGTGGTGCTCACAATGCGCTCCGGAGCAAAGCCGGGTGAGAGCTTCCCGGGTATTGCCGCGAGCAAGCGCAATTGGGCACGCCGTGGCTTGGCAAGGCTACGTGCTCGTTGAACAATGCAGGGAAGGAGTTCACTGAAGTGTGTCATCCGGAAGGCTGGATGCCAAGGCTAGAGGAGACCCAGGAGGCAGACTAAGCTTCTTCTTCTCCGGCTCCGGCTCTGGCTTGGGCTCTGGCTCTGGCTTGGGCTCTGGCTCTGGTCTGGCCCTGGCTCAGGCTCTGGCTCAGGCTCTGGCTCTGGCTCTGGCTCTGGCTCTGGCTCTGGCTCTGGCTCTGGCTCTGGCTCTGGCTCTTGCTCTGGGCTGGCTCTGACTCTGGCTCTGGTTCCGGCTCTGGCTCTGGTTCCGGCTCTGGCTCTGGTTCCGGCTCTGGCTCTGGCTCTGGCTCTGGCTAAAAAAAAAACACATCGTTATACTTATATCTTCGGTCGCACTGGCTTACCCAGAGCAAAGGGAATCTGGACTTTCACTCACTATCCCAATGAAATGAAAGCTTGCTCTTGTGCTGGGCGATGCTATCCAGAAAACCGAACTGATCGAGCCCACATGGGGGACATATCTCAGGTCTCTCTCTCCAAAGGAAACAAATGGGGACAGAAAAGTGAATCACCCTCTTGAAATTGCAATTTAAGAGGCAAGGCAACCACCATCCCCCCCCAACAAAAAGAAGAAGATCAAACCATAAGTGCGGTATAGCAGTTGCTGTGTGTGTTCTTGTTGGGCCTAGTCGTGCAGTAATGACGAAGCGCTTGAAATGGAGAAGTCGAGTAATGTTCCCGTTAGGGGAGGTCCCAGAATTGCGCGCATGCGCCTCTGTAATTCGTGATCGTTGCTAGGCAACGCTCGAGTCCCCCTGGCCACCCCCCCCCCCTTCTCGGTTGAAAAATGGCGACAGAGGCAAGAACTGAATGGAACGAGCGCGGCTATTATGCGAGTATGGCATCATAACGCTATAGTGTGGCATTATTAAGCTATAGTGTGGCATTATAACGCTATACTAGTGTGGCATCATAACGCTATAGTACGGCGTTATAACTCTATAGTGTGGCATTATAAAGCTATAGTGTGGCATTATAACGCTATACTAGTGTGGCATCATAACGCTATAGTACGGCGTTATAACTCTATAGTGTGGCATTATAAAGCTATAGTGTGGCATTATAACGCTATACTAGTGTGGCATTATAACGCTATAGTGTGGCATTATAACGCTATTGTTTGGCATTATAAAGCTATAGTGTGGCATTATAAAGCTATAGTGTGGCGTTATAACGCTATAGTATGGTATTATAACGCTAAAGTGGGGCATTATAACGCTATAGTGGGGCGTCATAACGCTACAGTGTGGCGTTATAACGCTATAGTGGGCGTTATAACGATATAGTGGGGCGTTGAAACGCTAGAGTACGGCGTTACAACGCTATAGTATAGCGTTGTAACGTTATGAAATGACGTGGCAACGCTATAGTATAGCGTTATAATACTTTTGGTATGGCGTTATAACGCCGAAAGAAAAAATGGTCATTCGCAACGAATTGGCTAATATAATTATATAAGCCACCTTACAAAACACACACGGCCGCCGGAGAACACGGCAAACACAATTACAGGGCCTAGTTGGACCAACACGAAAAAAACAGAGGACTCACCAAAGTAGGGCAGGGCGGTGGGCTCTGATCTGTGAGGGTCGCATATAGACGCCGCCATTCCCTCAGCCTAGTCTCCCCTTAATCGCCCACGCCTCGTGTGTTGCACGCACCCAGAGTATCCCACACCTGTATGGGGGTACGGTGCGTGTGAGGGAGGGTGTTGTTCACTCTTGCTAGTTCGATTGCTCGTGATATTCCTCACTCTGACCACTTCAATTTCGGCCCCGGCGAGGTGATACCCACCTCCGTCCCAGGTCTGCCCTCCAATATTCTTGCGGTCCGAGATCGGTCACGTCTAAGCTTTTCTTCTTCTTCTTCTTCATCTTCTTCTTTTTTTCGATTCCAAACTGTTAATGTCATTAAAAATCTTGATCAGTAGGCCTGCTATAGGAATTTCGAAATGCACAGGAAAGACATTAATGTCGATTTTCTTGTACTGACCTCAATGGTCAGGCTTTACCCAGAAAGGCACGTATCGTGTCGCAAGAGGGCGCACTCGAACCAAGCCAAAAGACAAGACCCAAAAATCAAAGAAGAGCCATCGCCGCGGCATCAAAACCACTCGACACATAAAATAATCAAAAAGTGTTTTGGTGGGATATTCCTCATGTCGTTGTGCCGGGTCACAAATATTCATTAATTTCCACTCTCTTTTCTCTCCAAAGAAATATCGTCGCCGCACCATCTCCGAATCGGAAAACCGTCTGCTTGTATGGACTTCCACAGCCGAGATTCCGAATCTAGACGGGATAATTGTTGAACCAGCCCATCCGGTAGATTTCACTCGGATTCTACCACAGCGAAGCTCCCCTATGATTCGTCTTCACCCCCCCCCCCCCCACATCCGCCCGTCTCAAAAATGAAATAAGTCCTCTGTTGCCCGACAGGATGTTATTACACTTTCAAAAGAAGGAAAGGATAAAAACTCTTTTCTCACTTCAAAGGAAACATGAAAGCCTAGATCTCTTGTTTTCACTCGACCGTATTTTTCTAGTAGCAGTGTGTAAATGTCACCTTTCTTATTCCTCTCTCTCTCCCTTCCCTCCTCTCTCTCTCTCTATCTCTCTCCCCCTCTCTCTCTCTCTCTCTCTCTCTCCCTTCCCTCTCTCTCTCTCTCCCTCTCCTCTCCCTCTTTTCACCTTGTCACCTTTCTTATTCCTCTCTCTCTCCCTT